>JANTPZ010142455.1:0-30093 GCA_025593235.1 Vachellia pachyceras
CGTTGCTATCAATACCCAACACTCCTCGGAATCCCAACCAAACCTCCCCTCCTCTGCCATTACCACCACACCAACCACGGCACTTGCCGCCACCTCTGAGGTGGCGCCACCCTCGTCTCAGTGTTATTATGCCTCAGGCCTGCCCCCTCACAGATCAATGAATGCAGATGACACGTGTCGCCATGGCAGCCTCATTGCAGCTGAATACGGGACCGCCTCTGGTAATTCTGACATTGGTTCTACTCTCATTAGGTTCGGGACCACCGCCGGTGACGTTTCTCTCACCCTGGGGCTTCGCCATGCCGGGAACATCCCTGAGAAAGCCCCTTCCTTCTCCGTTAGAGACTTCGGAGGCATTTGATTATCAACTTCCCATATATTACATATTATATTATATATATTTTCGATCTATATAGGAAGTTAATTGCTTATCATATTATGATAAAAGGGAAAACACTTTCTTCTTCACTTTCATATATATTATGATAAAAGTTAATTTGTCTCACGTTCCTCCCTTTTAGATTTGCATTATTATTGGAGAAAAGCAAAATGGGGATACACTATGAGAAACATAGCGTTACATTATAGCTAGCTTGTGTAATTGTATAGTAGGCTGTTTTCAATTTCCATATCTTTTCCCCTCCATCTATATGTGTACTCAAGTTTGTACTTCAATTTGATAGGACTTGAACTGATTAATCACCAGAATAATAAGAGCTTATATTTCTGATGCTATGGACAGAAGCATTTGATTGTCTTACATTGCAATCAACTTTGTGCGGCCCTCCCATTTTATTTGAAGATTTTTTTTTTGTCATCAATGTATTGTATCATATTGCCACCAACTATCAAATCCTATATCCTACTTCATATCTATTATGCCTTGATTTATAGTTTTCATTAGAGTTATAAGCCTGGTACATTTGCATAGAATTCAAAGTACGTAAATCGTACTATTTACTGAATGTGAACAATGTTACTGATTTTTTTTTACCAGCAAACAATGTTACTCGTTATATATATATATATATATGTATGTATATGATATGAATGAAAACATGATAGTAAAACTAATTCAGTCGTCACTGATTATTATAATTTTGATACTAAAAATAGTATTCTTTCCTCTTAAACTTGTTAACGCAACCATTAATTAGATTTGTTAGCTACTTCACTTGATTGTAACAGGTTTGCACCTAAAACTAGTGTGATAGAAAGTCTTGTCCAAAACAAAAAAAGTGTGATAGAAAGGCTAGAGGCGAAAATTTGACAGAAAAAAGATAAATTACAAATGAAGTACTGTTATGCCTTGACATTCTAATTAAACTTGTCAACTTTTTAATTTATTTAAATCATATTAACCTAATGCAAAAATTAAAGAAAGAAAAGAAAAGATGTGTTCTGAGTACTATTATAAATTAAGACGAACAATCTTAATTAGTTCAGTTGGCGGGATCAATACGACTTTATTATTCCACAAGGATGTAAGGTTTGAATCCTGCTATCAAGAGAATATTATTAGTAAGTAGTTTGTAAATATTTATGCAAGCATTTTTCTAATCCTTGAGGCTTAGTTTGTCTTCGGTGAACCTAGGAATTAATTGAACAAAATTTCTTGTTTACAGGGAAAAAGGATAAATTGATACTAGTGTAGTAGTTTAGTTCCATCATCTGCTCTTTTCTCTCATGAAATTATTAAAAATAATTTTAACTTGTCTAGCTACCACTTGAGCTCCCAGTGGTCACTAAATGGAAGTTCTCAGTTTATAATCTCATTTACCATGCATCGCAGGTTAACAAAGAAAAATAAATTAAGGAAAGTATCAGGGACAAGTTAGTGTGCTCTCTAACAGAACAATGTTCCATAACACCCTTATTGTCTGTGTTCTATGTCTTTTTCATTCTCCGTTTTCTTTTAGAAGTTATCGAGAAAATTTGGATTGTGAGCTCAATCTTTTGCGGCCATTTTTTCTTTCTAACAGGTCCCCCACAAAAAAAAAAATAAGGACGGGATCGTTATGCTATTTATATTCTATAGTTATTAGCAGCAGATAACATCGTCTCTGGCGCGTTTCGAGGGAGAAAGAAGAAAGGGAAGGGTAATATTTCAATAAATCGAGGGGCGGGTCAAGATTTTCTAAAATTTAAGAGCAAGTTCCAATTAAATAAAAACGTTCGGGCAATTATGACTCGCATTGCTTGTACGTATAAGGCTGCTTTTCTGGTGGATTTGATATTATTACAGACTGTACAGGAAAAAGAGGATAAAAACACGGAAACTTTTTTTCCTGTCTTAGAGATGGAGAAAATAACTTACGTACGTACTCGCTTAATGCTTATATATGGCCACTCTAGTCATCCTTTAGAATCATAAATTTTCATAGTCTGTACTCTCCCTTTTTAATTTCCAATTACGTAATT
The DNA here is from genome assembly GCA_025593235.1 of Vachellia pachyceras. Lineage (NCBI taxonomy): Eukaryota > Viridiplantae > Streptophyta > Magnoliopsida > Fabales > Fabaceae > Vachellia > Vachellia pachyceras. The sequence continues at coordinate 2,422 of JANTPZ010142455.1, forward strand.
TCGATCAAAGCTTCAAGATCAGTTCTCTACTGTTCTTCTTCGGTAGTTGCCAAAGCATCAGAAAAAGTCCAAATCGTGAGTTCCAGTGTGTACACATGCACACTTTGGCAATTCATACTAAATATGTAAATACAATAAAATTTGTGTAATAAGGATTAATTAACTGTATTATTGTTGTACTAGGAAAACAACCCCTCAACGCCCCGTTTTTGCCTTAAAATCCAAAACAAGCAGATTTAACTTGCAAAGCAACAATCACCTGTCACCTAATAATCTTTCTTCTTATTTCAGAAACTACAAACCCTCCCAGAATAAGTTTCCTTCTTTTTTCCTAGGCTGCAATCACCAATACCAGCTGCTTTCTCTGAAGATTCTAGCCCAGTAATTTCTTTGCATATACACGAAAAGTTTCACAAACAATAGCGTAAAATAATACCAAGTAAAGTTTTGTGATTTACGTTAAGAGATGATATGACAGTAGTAGCAGTTATAGGCTCATTTTAATAGCCTGCTACTGAAAACCGAGATCCACTGATCTTCAATCATATATGTCTATTTACAGCAAAGTCGCTGTCAATTGCATTCAATTTACTAAACTGGCCCCTTAATAAAATCGCAAACACTGAATCGTTTCCCGATCTAAGCATAAGGCCTTGTGAATGGACCATCCTATATATATATATATATATATATATATCAGAGAACTGTCATTTTATAGTTTTGCAGCATACACATACATACGGTTGCGGGACCACTTGGAAAAAGACTGTTTAGAGGCGATTTAAAATTTGTTTTATCATCCTTTGACGGAGGCCACAACAAGTTTACTCTGATTTTTAGAAGCTAGCTAGTTTCATTTTTCGGTTTTAAGTAACAAGCAATAATTCTAATGCTGAGTTTGTAGGGCAAGTGTGGTTGAAGCTGGCATTGAATGTTGGTTGTGTCGTCAGAGATATAGAAGATTGTTTTGTGCATTGATTATTACGAGGGGGGCGAGAGAGAGAGAGAGAGAGAGAGAGAGTGAGAGAGAGAGAGAGCGCTTGAAGCCCTAATGGATGGAGAGGAATCCCCACTCTAGAATGGTTTATTTGTCTTCACTGACTTAGGCCCTGCAACTGCAACGCAACATGACTCTCCCCATTGAATGGGGAAACAAACTGGCCAAAACTTTGATTTATCATTACGAGGAGCCTTCGCTTCCCCTTCATTCATGTTATTTATGAAAGGGCCCCACTTGCATGCTAGGCGGGTCCCACGTCGAATGATATCAGTTTTGGGCCTGGGCCCATCATGCCTTTGCCTCTCCCTGCAAGTTTAGGTATCCAAAAATAAATGGACGTGCTAGCATGTTAGCATGTGAGTGCAATGAAAGGGCAATCGCCCACATGTCACCTGTGGATAGGCCCTAGTGGAGCCTCCAGCCCACGTGGTGGTACCAATCTCACGGCTCCGATCCCGTACGGGAGGCTGCACACGTACACCCTCTTTCATTCTCTTTTCTTTATATCAAGCTCTTTCTCCTTCCTGATCCTATAAAAATCTCTACTTTTCTCATACCCATTTAGAAACATACCTGCATCTCTTTGAACACGCATTAAATTATTTTTTAATAGATTTTGGAGAGTATAATTGTATTATATACACATATGGGTCCGACTTCTGCCAATCATTTGAGTATAATATCGAGATGACTTTATTTGCATAAGAAGATTAAGACGGCCGGAAGAATTTTTTATCATAAAAAAAAAACTTGTGAAAGCTTGCTTTTTTGGTAAACAGTAAGTTTGGAGGGGGGAAGAATAAAAGGGAATGAATGGTGATTCAATATTTGAGGTGATGACGATCAGGTAGGGTTAAAAAGGATGAAGGCGACACATGATAGGCAATGTGTATTTACAAAAAGCACATTGATCCAGCAAATAAATCATCACTCATCAGGTTTAGGACCACTCGTCTTCGTTCAACACCGAAAAGTGACAATCATCTTACACACCACAAAACCCTTCTATCTCTATTTATATATATGAAATTCAAAATGAATGTGACTATTGATTAATTCAGTCATGAGATCAAGCACACAATAGTAACCACAAGAAGAAATTACTATTCAATGCTACTGTGGAGGTTTGTGTAGTTTTACTTATGGGAATTAGTATGGCGAAACAAGCTTGGCAGAAAAGAAAGCAAAATGAATAATAGAAAGAGATAAGGAGGGGTGCCAGCCGATGATAGGCTTTTTGGCAAAAGCAGTTGCAGAAAGATCATCAATGATGATCTGAGCAAGTTTGAACATTGGTCCGTGATTCGTTGCTCTCCCATATGCATCTCTCTCATTTATTATTTTTGGCAATTTTCCATCGGCTCTCTGCACGAGTCGTTGGTCTCAGGTTCATCCCCAAAGATTCTACTCAAAAACTTACTGCATGCGTTTCACAACAATCAAGCTGCAATGGTTACACGGATTCGAAAAATTCCAAGGAAGCATTTAAGGAATGAAGTAGTGGTGAGCAGTAGATTCCTCTCTATCAAAGATTTAAGCTTTGGTTGAAAACGATGGAGAGTGGCATCTTTTTGGGATTCCAAAGCGAGAGCGAGAGACAGAGAGAGACGCATGAGTGATGGAGACCTGAAAGAGACTGAAGGAATGTCTTGGTTTCATTTGTTTTGGGGGGGTATGGGACAGATGAGAACAAAGCATCCAAGTGCGTTTGAATTTTGAAGATGAAAGAGAATAGAGATTGGAGGCGTGAAAATTCAAAGTACAGAGGCACATGCAGATGTTGGAGGGGGCTGCATATAATATAGGTATATATAAATGTAAATGAAATAATCAAAATTATGACTTGAATTGAATTGTGTTATGTTGTGAGATAGTTATATAGTGGGAAGCATCTGCATCTTTTACAAAACCATTTGTCTTGTTGTTGGTCGGTCCTTATATCGTATGGTCAATGTCACATCACATGGACGTCCCCACTCTTTCACTATCCATATGTGATCCTTTTTCACCTTAATTACCTTTTCTTCTTGTTTGTGTACATTTCACTTCTGTTGCTCTCTCCTCTTATTTCTTGCCCCCAGCCCTCTCTCTATCTCTGCACTGTTCTTCTAGTAATACCAATATCAAGTGTTAATTAAGTGATGGTCTCCGCAATGTGGACTTTCTCTCCCAGTCACTCGATTACCGCCGACACTTAAGATATCTATTTGTTTTTGTTTATCATATGTACAGGATTGAAGACGACTATACTCAAAGTATTATTTGACACCAGATGTAGGCACATTTTCAGATGGAAATGTGAATATCAGTTCACTACACAATGTAAGGATCATATTTGTCAATTATGCTAGGCACAAAACCTATCAGTATACTTATGATATCTAGTTAATTATTTATTAGAAGTGTTCATTAAGTCAACAGACCTAATCTTCCCATGCAGGGCCACACTAGGGACCAGGATAGTAGAGGCCCCGGCGGTCAACATGTCCTCTACCTGGCTTAGCCTTGTACATACATGCCTAACATGTTCATCAAGTGATTTGACTTCGGCTTCGTGAACCCAGGCAAATAATACTGTGCGCAGTTAGATTCTTGTGTTTATCTACAGCTTGTTGATATCAGGAACCCGTTTATGATCTCAAGAATATATTTTGGGAAGAAGGAGTGTGTTTGGGAGAGATTATTACCAAAATGCATTATGAGGCTAAAATGCATTTTTGTAAGGAGAAAAAAGCTCCTTCTTTGCAAAGCATTAAGTGTTTTGTGATATTAACATTCCAAGTCACTACCTAAACACTTCAAGTCGCGATCTAGATATGAAAATTTCAAATCGTGATCTACATATGTTAAATCATTATCTATGACATTTTATATTTTTTTCTAATTTCATCACACTGTGTAAAATAATATAAATGTATTATACAATGAAATTCATTTTTTAAATCACTTTCAATCAAAAGTCACTTTTAAAATGTTTATCAAAACAATTTTTTATTTTCTAAAATGCATTATGGATAAAACTCATTTTTCAAAATGCACTATAGATAAAAGTTATCTCTTCTAACGGTTATGTAAACGGGCCCATTAATATTCTAAAAGGACATTGATAGAATTGAGTCTAGTGGAAGATGTTAGTCATTATAATGTAAAGAATCAATACTCAAATTCTCTATGAAAGTTGTCTATATTAATGCTTAATAATACCTTGAACATAATTGACTCTAATAAAAGAATACTTGCACTTAGAAAAAATAACATTAAAAAGACAGGCTATAATCTTAAAATTCAAAACAAAATGTACTCTCTCTGTTTCAACTTTAATTTCAAATTGTAATATATTCCTTAAAAAGTTGTTATGCTTCGAAATATAAGACATCTTACGAGAATCAATCGTTTACGACTAATTTTTATTAGTCTTCTATAACTTGAAATAGAGGATATATGTACATATTTGTACCGTGGAAAAGATAAAAATTAGAAACGGAGGACAATTTAAAAAACAAGTTTATAGATAAAAATATGGATTCTAAATAACAAAAATCAACATTAGATTGTGGTGGTAAGGATATAATATATATATATATATATATGTACCATCATGTTTTCATAAGAAAATGCTAATACCTATGATATCCAATTATTTATTAGAAGTGTTCATTGAGTCAATTGACCTTAATCTTACCGTACCGGGCCACACTAGGCTGAATGATAGCCCGGTCAACATGACCTCCACCTGCCTTAGCCAGTTAGCCTTACACACACATATTTACCTACCTATTTTTTTCTGTTGTTTTAATATTAAAAGAATATTTGATGAGTTAGCTTTATGATTTCACCATGAATTTTTTATATTTGATTCTTTTATATTTTACTAAAATTCTAAATTGGTTTTTCATTTCAATATTACGAGAAGTGTTCTATAATCATTAAGTGCCTGTTTGGGAAGCCATTTTCCCAAACGGTGCACGTAAGTCGAGACAAAACCATCTCGAAATCTGTAAAAATCATCTTAAAATCCGTAAAACCATCTCGAAATTCCCAAAATGCCTCAAAATCTGCAAAATCCATTTTCCCAACGGAGTTCCCAAACAAGCACTAAGTAGTATTCATAGCTTTAAGAAGATTATTTATCATAAACTTATCTTTTGAAGAAATACGAGCACGGCGACATCGGATGGGGCTCTTGGCTAGCCCATCCAAATATCAACATTACCACAAAATCTACTTAACTAAACTGGAGCCTTCTAGTATTTTTTCCCCTCTTCAAGATTCAGCTATCATAGTAAATTGAATGAACTAAAGTTGTAAATCTTTTTTTTTTGGTGAACTAAAGTTGTAAATCTTAATATTACTAGAATGCTGTTCATGGCTGGAAATCAGTTTCCCTCCTCCATGGGGACTACCTTTTCTCCAATACACACGAAATACGTGCAGGATCATCATTAGGACCATCATACTTGCCGACCATCGATGAACTGATCGGATTAACCAACCGAAGTTAGCTTGTATCTAGAATGACTGGAAAAGTGGAAACAAGACCAGATATAATTTGATCATTATGAGCAAATCCAAAATGTAGATGGGTTAAATGGAATATGATGCATGCAGCGGGACAACAATACACCAAGAAGATCAATTGGTCCAACTTATTTGGCTATATATGCTGGGACATTTAGGTTTAAGGGCGTGCCAAAATCTTTTGATTCTCGAGTAACCATGATGAGAGCCATAATTCCTAGTCTAGTTCCTTCAAAGCATGTATGGACAATGACCAGATGAAGGATTATAAGCTTTAAACTACTGCCCCGCAGCCCTCCATTAAGACATGTATTCAAGTTTAAAGTGGATGGATCGGTAGTACAAGATGGCAGAAGTGACAGTGGAGTCATGCGATGTTGAAGATGGGTGGATTTCCGGCTTCTGCTGTAAACTCACCGTAATTCCCCTTATTATAGCTGAAGTATTTGGCATTCCGTACTGGTTACATGTAAGTTGGTCGGAAACGATTAGGAAAATAGTTCTTTTCTTTGATTGTTTAGAAGCGATTAATTTGATTAATAGGGAATGTGATTGTGGGCACCTTTTTAAAGATATCGTCGATCAAATTAGATTAGCTTTACACCCATAGAGTGTATCTTAGTCTTGCAGATAACTTGACTAAGTCTTGTAATGGTTTGGCGGGAAACTTTTGCATCCTTAATCAACCTCAATATCTAGAAGATGAGCCTTGAAAAGGGAAGAGACGTAAATGCATGTCAGATGATTGCTAGTTTGCTTTAAATGAAATACAGTTTTCATTCAAAAAAAAACGCTGTAAATCTTCAAAAATCTAGTCTAAAATCCAAGATGTTCCTTTGAAACGGAGAAAAAAATTCATGAAAATAAAAACATGCTAAGGACTCTACAAAACCAAGTTTATACAGTTGACTATCGTCGCACACACCAGAGTTTGAAAACTAAAAATAAAGTAACGACATTAGGCAAATAATTGTTGCCCCATCTTGAACAAGCAAATAGTGATAACAGTTTAAAACACGTTAAACACATATCCTCCTATGAGGTAATCCTATTAAAGACTGTTAGATATTAAATATGATTTCAATCTCTTGGAGGAACTCGAATTTTAATTTATCATATTATAAAAAACTGACGTGTTCCATTAAAATAAAACCCCATTATGTATTCAAACAATTTGATATGAGCTTGCCAAGGAAAAAAAAAACTCCTGACATACCAAAAAGGACAAGATAAACAGTACAGTCACCAAAGAAAAACAGCACTTAATGGGCCAAGTATCCTTTTCCGTTCTTATTTTATTCCTTGGTTTTTCTTAGAGCCCACCAAAGAAACAAAAGGAAGAGGACGATAATTTACGACGCAAAACTAATAGGTCGGGCCTATCATTAATACCCAGGGCATAGCTCAATCAAACACATCCTTTTTCCTAAAACATGTGTATGCTCCTGTTGAAAAAAAAAATTATATTCAAAAGTATTGTCGAAAATCAAATGTAAACGCATCCACATCAATTTTACCTGCGTAACGTCCCAAGCAAGAAAGAAAAAGAAATTTACTTGTGCATGTCACTTAGAGGCCGTTTGGTAGAGGGATTTGAAAAGGGGGGAAATTTTAGTGAGTTGAATGTAAAAAAAAAAATTGAAGTGGGTTATACAATTTTAAAAAAGATGATATTTAAGATAAAAATGAGAAAAATTAATTAAAAATTTTGAACCCATTTCTCTCTTTTTTAAAAATTCAACCCAATAATTTTTTTCCCTTGCACTCACTATCCCTCCCCTCGCATCAAACAGATAGAAAACCAAGTTATACTCTTTCATTTTCAAAATTTTGGGTTGAAAAAGTACCATTTTCTTCGCATTGCATTGAGCATTGAACATCCACCAGGATACTGTCAACTTGGAAGTCTCAGTCACAATCCACGAAACAACAGACAAAACTCCATTCCTTTGAAGAAGAGCTCACACCAAAAGCCATTATGAATGCCATCAATTCCATGAGCAATTTGCATGCACTCTGTTCAATTCATAGTGACTTTCCAACAGACCATTGCAAGATATTCAAGAGCCTCATCGGACACATGCCCAGTTATTTAGACAGCATTTAAAAAAGTAGCATCAGATTCCGCATTATTGTTCCCGTCCATCCACATAAGGTCTTATGAAAGTTCTCCGCCACCACACCTCGAAAGCTTTCTGAAGGTTTGGACACCTGTCACCAACCTTCAGGAAACTTCCCACCCAAGAAAGCATAATACTTTGCTGATCCTCTAGTGGTAGAGTGAGAATAGTCCTCCCAATCCCTTCCTCCACAACCTTACTATCGAACGACCTGGACCCATGTTGTAACCAGCAGAAGTCATTGATCAAAGGTTGTAACCATGTCTGTAACAACAACTGGCGTGTGTCCTTCGATGGCAACAACTCCCCCCTTCCTATGCCGACATATAGTCTGGCTGAGATGCAACTAACATGATAACGGGATACAATAGGCAGCGTCTCGTGAAGGACAGCCAATTCCTGCTGGTTCGCCCATATCGCTGCAAATTCATCTGCAGCTTGTTTGCTGACTAGTATCTCTAGTAACCATGACAAGTTATCAGCTTCCAGAGCTATTTGTTTTACAAAAGGTTCCTTGTTGCTGGCGGATTTATCAGCTGGCTCTAGTTCTGCAGCCTCCCTAAACAGAGGCAGAAGAGAATCCAAGCAGCTCCTGCATGATCGGTAAATCATTTCTTTGGAGATGTCTGATGAGCCAGAATGCCTTGAAACATTACTGTTCTCTTTGAGAAGCTTCAGAACTATGGTTTTCATCTCTTGGCGTCCTTTTTCCTCCTTACTTGTGAGAACGAGTCCGATGATGTGGGATAGAGTATCATTTGGGACCTTGGTGATATCTGGGAAAACTCGTTTCAACACTGGGTTGACCCCAACTCCTTCCCCTTGGAGTCGTAGAACTGTTGAGACCACTTCTTCTTCTTCATCTCCAACCCACGGGGCTGCCTCCAAGTACTCCAAACATGACTGGATACAGCTGGTGAAGCCAAGAAGTTCTGCAACCTGCACAATAGTTCACTTTTGATTTTTCTGCGGTACTTGCAAAATATGTTTTTATTCATGTCAAATCACGCTAAGTAGACAAATAATGTCTAACCAATTATCAGAGATAACGCCATATGAATACGCTTCAGCATAAAAGTAACATCCAAATTGCTCAAATTCGTTCAAGGATTCCAGCATATATGTTTTCCACCGGTTTTTCAAAAAATATAATTTTTTGCTTGATTTAGAAGGGTGTTGCAGGCTATAACTCAACCAGTAGTAAATGCTACAAAATGAAAGAAAGGAAGGAAGCTACAAACAAAGATATTAAAACACATTAAAACCAAGAGCATGAACAGTTAGATAAAATATTGAGAGGAAGAATGAAAGTAGCAAGTGGGGCAAGCTGATCAAGCAGGAATAAATAAAATAGACTCCTTGTTCATCCAAAAGGCAACAAACTTAATGCTATCTCCAATCCTTAATATAAGATCCAATTGACTTTTGTTGGAGAGATTAAAGAAGGTAAATACCCTACTTAAAAGTAGTTATTTATATATATATAATTATATTATACATTAGTTTATAAGTGAAGCAAATTAGTTTGAAGAAAAATGATAAATATAAATATTTTTAAGTAATATATTTAGCTTCATTAATCTCTCTAACAAAAGTTAACTAACTCTTATATTAAGGACTGAAGGTAGTATAGTTTTTGCATCCAAACCTGAGTGCTGAAAAACTCATTAAAAAACAACTTACGGAGAACAAGTATGTCGAAGTGTATGATAGTGTATCACTCTACCTCAAAAACCCTAAGAATCTCAATAATGAAAACAATGGTTCAATGATAACTACATTTTTCATTTATCGCACAGTCCACTGAGGGCCCAGCTATTAGTGTTGCTGTCAACAGTTTGACAATAAATCCACAGGCATTCTGACCAGTCAATGTTATACATGTAACATCCATATAATGTTGGAACTAACACAAGTATATACTTGGCAATGATACTAATTTGGTAGAAGTCACCGCCATATGGTTTAAGTTTGCATGAAAATTACTCACTACAGTTCATATTTGTAGCAAATTTTTTCACTACAGAAGATGTTGGAGATGCAGTAGTTCTCATCTCTACCTTTCAAGCAACTGCTTAGCTTGCCTGTAGTCAGCATGAACCAGAGAAAAGCACAATCTATTGTATCGTTCATTGTGATGGAAGCAATCCCTCTCTAAGAACATTGTGCCGAAAATCTCATTCATAGAACTAAACTATTCTTTAAACAACTTGATGGGCTGGTTTTCATGAGTGTAACAGCTACTAAAATTATCATCAACGTGACATACACAAAGTATCAGCAAATGTGTTCTTAATTTCTTATACATGCATATATTCCGTAGCCGATAAATTTGCAGATGGTAGTGGTACCCGGAATCTAATCGCTGAGTAGACTTGACCACTAACAGTACTCATTATCATTTCCTAAACTGATAGCAGATATGAAGAATTAAATTGAAGATCCATCAAAGTGTCGCATGAATATCCAAGAAAGCATTTTACAACCACCTATCAACATGCCTCATGAATAAAGTCGAAATATTTTACCCCCAAAAAAGAAAATCCGAAGCATGAAACTGTTAGTAAATTACCCTGAGTATCCGAAGTATGCGAGGAACACTTTTTTTCATCAACCGCTGCTTCATTTCCTTGCAGTACATCAGTCCAACAGTCTCAACATATATTTCAACATCCTCACAATCATCAATTTGGAGACATGACAAGTCAGATTGTACAGAAAGTTTATCAGCAAAGAAACAACTCTTCTCTTTGAGAACATCCCTGTGCACGCTTAACTTCACACAAAACCCCTGCTTCCCAAGTAAGACCACCTTCATATCACAAGTTCCAGACTCACCAAACTCAATAGCTACCTTTCTCGGTAAATTCTCAATTTTGGGTCTCTCTGTGACCATGGATGTACCAACTTGATGTCTTTCAGGAGCAACATACTGTTGATCATCAGAAACCATTGATCTTGGTGGGGCAGGTGCTGGTGTCCTCTCGCTCACTTGGATTGGCTTTTTCTGGATTCTAATTTTTTGAGGTCGTGGCGGAGGTGGTGAGGAAGAGGGTTTGGTTTTATTGAGAGGGTTTTGGGATTTCAGGCTCTTGTGAAACACAACTGGAGAAGGGCAACACCAAAAACCTTCTGGGGTGACAGCGATTGGAACATTTTTTACCTTGGTTTGACCTTGCTCTACACTAGTAAGCCTGATTTCAGCCATATCTAGCTGGTCAAAATGTACTCACATTTCCGCAGGAGAAAGCTATGACATTGCAGAGGAAAATGCGGAGTTTGAAAAGGTCCTTTTTTTTTTCCTATCTAACAACAAATAGGTTGTTCCAGCTAGTTCAAAGTTCAAATTTCGCTCCGCTCCTGTTGATTCAACGCTTTTCGCTCGCATACATTGAAGTACACAAAGTTGAAAACTGAACTCCAACAGCTGCAAGTTTAAAGGTGACTACTTTTGATGCTTTCTCCACGAGAATCACTGCAGTATAACACAGATTGCACGGAACATGAGGAATGTTCAATGTGACCGAAAAAAACTAGGTTTTTTCTCTAATGGAAAGAAGAATATGAAACCCCGCAAGAGACGTAAAACTGTTGTGCATCAATGAGAGCATCAAAAGCAGAGAAACTCACCGAGAATCTATCATGCCAGTGACATTTGAAGCCTCATATCCCATGCGACATGTTGAGCACAGAGAGCATTAGAAAATGACGGAACAGAAGTTGGAATGTTAAACATAAGGAGAACAAGTGAACAGAGAGCTGCAGAAGGAATAATTACAGAGCGTGAATAGCAAGTAGCACTGTAGTTTGTAAAGAAGAGAACATTACGAGACTCGAGAAAGAGAATGGGAAGAAGAAAGAGGAATGATGATGGTTCAGGCTCAAAGGCGGTGCTGCTTTTCTTTCTACTTTAAAACAGTTCTTCTGTTTTCGCCCCCATGCTGCTTTTGATGATTACACAAGAGTGAGGATTATGCCATTTCTCTTTTGTCTATTTAAGAAAAGAAATGACGTTTCTTCTTTTAACCCAAGGTTTCGCTTTCGTGGTTTTATGAATACGAACAACTCAGCAATCAAAGAGACGGTAGTCAGTGGACAACTAGGCATTCCCCTCTCTCTCCATTAAATATTAGTTTATATGAATAATTAACAATAATAATTATCTGAGTTTCTCTATGTTCCCGTTGCTTTGAGACACCGTTGTTGGATTTTCTAGGCTGGACTCCCTCGTTATCTTATGATGTAGAGTAAAGCATACAAAAAGCCTCAGTCCAAATAATAGTTAAATCGTTAAAGATATTTATAAAAAATTTAAGAGAAGGGAGAACACTGAGGTTGTGAATAAACAAAGTTTTATGATTCATGCTGCAATGACCCATAAGGGATTGTTTGCTCTCTTCTTGAAACCTAGGTTTAATTTCAAAGTATAGGTTCTACCCTAAAACTTAAGTTTTATTCAAGCATAAAAATTTTTTTACAAAGTTATTTTGGTTATAAAATCTCGGTTTGAAATTTAGGTTTTATCTTTTCTATTTTTTCTTTTTTCTCTTTTTTACTTTTTTTTCATTCTTTCTGTTTCCTCTTTTTTATTTTTTTCCTTATTTCTCTTTCTTCTTTCTTACTTATTCTTTTTTTCTGTTTTTTATTTTGTTTTTTTCTCTCTTCTATTTTCTCTTTCCTATCTACTTTTTTACCTCGGAATCTGTAAAAGCTAATAGCTTCCCAAACATAAATCATTTTTCAAAACCTATATTTTATCTCGGAATCTGTAAAAACTATTTTCTAAAATTTATTCTCTAAAATCTAAATTTTACTTCAAAATCTGTAAAAACTATTTTTAAAATAGTTTCCGAATAAAACAAAACGTAATCCTCCCACGCTCAATTTCTGGAGACCAGAATGCCAAATGCCAGGAGAGAAGGGTCTGTTGAAAAGAAAGATGTCATCAGCTAATAAGCAAAGTACAATTATACAGCTTTTTTATTTTAATTGTAAAAGTTTTTATTCGTCTTTCTAATTAAATATTCGCAATTACTTGAATTGGAGATGATATCATTTTTAGTACTTGAATTAGAAATCTAGTATGCAAGAACTGCTAATAGTATCACAGAAGATTCAATTTGAGGGCAGCGTTTGGTGTGGTTGCTTCTCTTGGATTGGGCCCCTTTTTCATGGTTTGTATTATATACAAGTTTAAATAAAATATCGTATGGGACCATTTTGTTATAGGCAATCCAAATTTAGAGAGGAACGTCACTTTCACATCTTTCATATGAGTTTGAATTTATAAAAGATTCAAACATTTTAAAATTTTTTAATTTTAACAATAATTACTTATAATGTTCCACAAATAATTTAAGAAAAAAATCATTATCACGTTTCAAGAAATGATCGTAATTGCAAAAACTCACAATAATAGATAGTGGACAACACTGATTTATTGTCATTTTTCGTTTTACAATTTTTGATCATGTATTCTTCACATAACATTATATATGAGCCTTTTTGGTAATTAATATCTTTTCTTGGGACCTCATGATGATTTCCCCAAATTATACTATTAGTTAAATTTAAATCATGGTTAATTAATGATAATTAAGAAATTATATGTAACAACAACAAATTTAAGAAAAAATTATTATTGCAATTTGAAAGTAATTACTCCATTTAGTGCTATATACATGTACAGGGTGATAATTTAAATATCAATTCGTTTTGATATTGCTTTTATAATTAATATACAAAAAGCTTATAATTCTATTATGATAATTTAAATATTAATTCGTTATATCGTATTAACTCTAAACCTAAGTGGACGATAAAACGATGGTCTTCCTTTAACTTACTAGAGGCTGCATTCTTTATATGATTGTTGGGAACAACACAGGGTGAATAATGTAACTTGCAACATCAAAACACCGTTTCTATATTGTGTCAGTTTGAAAACGCGGTAGAGAATCACTTTTACATAATTTAAGGTAAATTTGTTAAAGAGATTATCTCATTTTACGGAAAAATATTAATGAATGTACGTTTAACTTCTGCAACCGCTTTATCAAATGCACACATTAAATAAAACAAATCTCACTTGTCTCTCTTCAATCTCACTCAATTCATTTGATATTGCTTTTAAGAACCAATCTCTACGTCGATGATATCACTGGTTATTATATTCACATTGGATCCTTCTCTAAAACACATGCCTCTGTCTCATCTCTCTCTCCCTCCCTTTTCCTCCTCCGTGTTAGTTCCATTTAGAAATACGGTAGAGAAGTACTTTTACACAAGTCGAGGTAAATATGTGGAGAAGATTATCTCATTTTGTGAAAAAACACTGTTGAACGTACTTTTAAGAAGTCCATAAGCTCATCCAAATACAGCCATTAAATATCATTAACCTCTCCTCAGCCCATCTAATGCATCCTGATCACTTTATATATATATATATATATCTCGAACTAGCTTCAATTGGCGCAAAGAATTTAATTTGGGACAAACTGTGTGAGTTTATCTACAAGACATGTTCGCATGGGGGTCAGAAAACCATGTTTGTACAAATCAAAGAAAAAATTTTCTTGCATACTTATCTCGTAGATAATAAATTATGTTGAAACCTGAAACCTTTGTAAAGGTACACTGTACTATGTTTTTGAAATTGAACTAGATTCTCACATTAACCTTCAATTTTTAATTTTTCTTCAAACTCATTTTCTTGGTTTATACAATTATATATAATCAAACGATACAAATAAATATTTCAGAATAAATGTTATAACCAAACTATTTATTTAATTTTTTTTAATCTTTTAAGAAAGTTAACTTATCTTTATATTAAGAATTGTGAGTAATGTATCACAATTCTCTCAAACCACAAAATTACAGGCTAGCACAGCATCAGCGGAATTTAATTACCAATTACTCTTTTATTTGCTTACCGTAGACATGGAGGGTGACTGCATTATCAATGTATACTACGTTATATTACTATAAAGTCATAACATTACACAAATCCCATGGAAAAGAGATTTTTTTTGTGAGGTTAAGATAAACGACGGGTGATAAAGTATTACCTGAGTGGCCAACCAATAGTAGGTTTATTGGTTAGCCCGTTTGGACAACCAATATCCATTCCTGCGCTTACCGAGACAAAATTTCTCTCACATGTTTACCTCAGAATATGTGTCCATTCTTCCAACAGGCTATTCAAGTGAGGACTTTGCTTGATAATGCTCATTCAAAGGTTAGAAGGCCAGAATCCAAATTCTTTTCTTTAACTCAACTCGTATGGAAATGATGTAATTTACCATCTTGAGCTTTAGATGATGCATGTCGCCGAACTAGTTGTAAATTCATTAACATCAATTTTCTTCTTATTTTATTATTAAAAATGCATTTCATTGGCTCTCATTAAACTCGGGGCTAAATTAAATTAATGTCGGTAGAATATTTTAACACATTAAACTTCATATACTATTCATTTAGTTTTACTGTAAAGAAACAATATGACCTTGTTTTAAAAAAGTGATAATAATTGTTATTAAGGTTATTAAACCCATACCGGCCCCAGAATGGGTTGAACCAATAGGTCAATGATCAGTGAGTCAGTTGAGAGTCAACTCAGGGTCAAAGCGATGAGGAATAAAATTTTTTAGATTTTTAATTTCTCATCGCACTATCCAAATTTTTAGATTTTTTATTTGGGAAGTGATTCCTAATCATATTTGCACAAGTTGAGGCAAAACTCTTCTCACATATTTACCTCGACTTGTGTAATCACTTTTCCAACGGATTCCCAAACACACACTAAATATCAATTTAATATCTTGAGTCACTAGCAAAATAATCATATATTTATCCAACATTATTTACAACTTTTTTAACATATTGACATCATAATACTAATCTACCATCCTTTGATATTAAAATCAGTAATAAATAAATATTCTTTCTAGCAAAAAATCAAAATAGATAAATAATAACAAAACATTCCTACATACAATTAGCTTATCACTGAACTAATATCCATCAATATGAAAATGATCATTAAAAATAAAAATGCAGATATTGTCATTTTGAACATCATTTTTTTAAATGCAACCCGGTCAACCCAACACGTTGGATTGACCGAATTGCTCTTGGGTTACCCTAACTCCAAGTCATACATGTATTTAAATGGATTACATGTTCGGATCGATCCAGATTAGATAACCATGGTTAATATAGGCCAGCAGATCAAATGGAGAATCAAATAAGCTGATAAAAGTATATTATCTACATATAAAGTATAGAAATAATCCAACCACTCCTCTTATTCTTTTTGCAGAGTAGAGGCCGGAGGTCTTTTCATCCTATTTAGAGCTTGTTTGGATGTGATTTTGAAAAATAGCTTTTATAGAATTCGAGGCAAAATTCTAGGTTTTGGAGAATAGATTTTGGAAAATAGCTTTTACAGATTCCGAGGCAAAACCTAGGTTTTGAAAAGTGATTTATGTTTGGGAAGTTATTAGCTTTTATGGATTCCGAGGCAAAAAAGTGATTAGGAAAGAGGAAATAAAAAGAATGAAAAGTAGGAAAGAGGAAGGAAAAATGTAAGAAAGAGGAAATATGCAAAAGTAGAAAAAAGAGAAAAAGTAAGAAAGAGAAAACCTAGGTTTCAAACCGAGGTTTTGTAACAAAAATAGCTTTTTGGAAAAAAAATTTTGCTTAAACAAAACCTCGGTTTTGAGGTAAAACATATGTTTTGAAACCAAACATAGGTTTTAGAATGGGTTTCCAAACAAGCCCTTAAAATTCAATTGGAGAAGAGTTAAATTCTTCATATTTATATGTAATTTTACCATTTATTTATTATATATACTTACTTTTTATGGGGTATAATACGTATTAAATAGAAATAATTAATTAGGGTTAATTAAAAAATTGTTTTCATCGTCAAGTTTTCCATCATATCATATAAAACAAGGGGTCTAAGCATTGTGAATTGGGCTTGTGATATACAGAAAACAGGAAGCCCATGTAAACTAAAAAACAAGTGACCAAGTTATGAGCATGCCCTCACAAATTGACCGGTTTTCCATATCAGCAGTGTTTCTGAGAGAGGATAATTTTACCCTCTTAGTACACCATACACATTGTATTCTTTTCATGTTGCAACCAAATAAACTCCTACCCGTTTTCTCTTATACTGATTAACCAACAGGTTTTATATCGTTATCACGATATAAAGGGTAGATGAACAATCAACACCTCTCAAGTCGAGAATGAGATATCCCTGTATACGTAACATCTCCAGCCACTTTTTCCTTATCTCTCCAGAGTCTCTACACTGAGATTCGTCCAAACTTTAGACGTCTTGATTTTAACCTGTGCTTGTTTGGAGTGTGAGGAGAGTTGTGAAAGAGAAGGCTTATTGGTCAAAAGGCTTTGTTTTAGGCTTCGCTTGGATGAGAGAAAAAGTTGGGAGGAAAGAAAATGGGAGGAGAGAAAATGGAGAGAAGAGAAAAGTGGAGAGAAAATATTATCATCCATTCTGCTTGGATGGGTGAGAGAAAATAAAGAGGAAAGAAAATGGGTAAATGGTTGAATGACAAAAATATCCTTAAATAAAATTTTTTTAATAGACAATAACAAGTAAAGTATCCTTCAAATATATAAAGTATAATATCAAATTAAATATGATAATGAAAAAAATTATATTAACATTAATATCATTTAATAATTTAAAATCAAATTATTTATTAAGGATATCTTTTCAGGTTATTGCATTATAAAACAAATTAACTTAGATAAGAATATATTATATTTTTTAAGATTACGAGGTTTTAGTAAGCAATTAAAAAATAAGTTAAATATTAGAATATTTCTTAAATCTTATTTTTGTTAAAAAAAAAGAAAGAATTTTAAAAAACTTATATGTTAAACTTAATTAGTTAGAATGAAAAAGTAATAAAAGAGCATATAGGTAGATAAAAAAAAGAGTTTTCTCTGCATTTTCTCTCCATATGTGGAGAGAAAAGTTGGAGAGAAAATGTGGTAGGACCCACACCTCATTTTCTCTCCAACTTTTCCTTCCTCCCACGTTTTCTCTCTTGTCCAAACAGGGAAAAACTCATTTCTCCCCTCGTTTTCTCTTCAAGTTTTCTTTCTTCCCTCACCTTCTCTCCATCCAAGCATAGTTTCCCCTGGAGTAATCGTGGGTTTTATTCAAACCATCATTGCGGTTCTGTTTTTGGCTGGATATGGGAATTAAGGTCATAGGGAAAGTGAAATGCACACATAAAAGAGTCCAAGAGGTTTCTTGTTTATATTTCTTATCTTTCATTTTCCTGGTGTTTTTAACGTTATAGCCGTTTCTGAACAAATTCTACTGAATTGGGAAATTTTGCATTGGGAATTGGATTTTTCTGTAACATGGGAATGAAAGCTTTCACATTTAATATTAGTCTATTTTGTGAGAACTGGGGATTACTTGCTATTTCATCTTTTAAAAGTTCAGTCACATGAAAAATTATCTTCGTTTTGTTCAACCTATTTGACATGGTGGCCTTCCTAGCAAAGAGAACTGGGGATTGCTTGCTATTTCATCTTTTAAAAGTTCAGTCACATGAAAAATTATCTTCGTTTTGTTCAGCCTATTTGACATGGTGGCCTTCCTAGCAAAGAGGAAGTGGAGAAAGATGTGGAATAATAATCACTCTACTGAAGCCTCAGACCCAATGCAGCAGGTAAAATTTTGAACCAGCTAATTCACGCGCATGAGTTAATTATCAGACTTTTGTTAGTATATATGATTCCTTAATGCAGGATACGGAATACTTCATGGAGAGTCTTGAAGCTAGGAAGCAACAAACCCCAGCGAGTGTCGTCCAAAATAATCTGAAGCAAAAGGTATGATATGACACCTAAACAGTTCATTAAAATCCTTTTTTCTGGACTTGTGCACATGCCTATTTGATGTGCTGCAGATTTTACAACCTGAGAGAAGATTACAAGACCAATCTGAGGTGAGATGCGGATTAGAAAGAGCATTTGGGCACAAACCTTCACCTTTTGCAGTTTCAAACGACATTGTGCTGCCTGAGGTGACACCACCGATTTTCACCGTTGTAGCATAAAAATTATGTTCGCTGGATACGATGTTTTAATTATTTTTAGTTTTCCATATATGTACATGTTCATGCAAGGCTTGACGAATGATTGCCAAGAATTGACTTCTACATACATACATACATACATACATACATACATACATACATACATACATACATACATACATACATACATACATACATACATACATACATACATACGTTGCTTTTGAGTGTGCAGCCAGCAACAAAACTGATAAAAGAAATTGCAGTGCTGGAGTTGGAAGTTGCGTATTTGGAGCAACACCTTCTATCTTTGTATAGAAAAGCGTTTCATCATCAACAATTATCTTCTGCAGTATCCTCATCGGCAAAGGACGAAAGACTGAAACTTTCTCTAAGGACTCCTAGTTCATTTTTTCAAGCTTCCAAGGCGAGCATGTTCTCAAATGCAGCAGGAATTAGTTCTGCCGTAAGATATAATAATGCTCAGGAGGTTGAGGCTTCAGCAAGAGATCAGTATAATATTGGGAATCGATTAAAAGAAAGGCTATTTGATTCCAGCATGCATCGTTGCCATTCCTCATTCTCCCACAGTTCTACCTTCACAACTACAACATCTCCTGCAGAATCATTAGCTAAAGCTGTTTATGCCTCTCATTCTCGACAATTGTCCTCGATGGAGGTGATCGATCAGCTTTGGTTAAATTAATTACTATAAAATATACAAAAGTTTTCGATCATATCTCTGACATGTTTCAAATATATGCAGTATCCTGAAACAGCTTCATCATGCATGATCAGTCTGGGAGAACAACTTGGTCCTCACGTGTTTGACCATATTCCAGACACACCTAATAGGATTTCTGAGAATATGATCAAGTGTATATCAGCTATATATTTCAAGCTTGCAGAGCCACCTATGGTGTATCATGGCATATCATCGCCAAGTGCGTCTTTTTCATCAACGAGTGCATTTTCAGTTGGAGAACAAAGTAATTATACGTGGAGTCCAGGGTTCAAGAACAATTCCTTCTTCGATGTAGGCGTAGAGAATCCTTTCCAAGTGGAAGAACGTCACCATGTTGGGCCCTACAGCTCCATGTTCGAAGTCTCATGGATTTACAGAGAAAGTCTAAAACTGGGCGACACAGAGAATTTGCTCCACAGTTTCAGGTAGATCTCTACTGGCCAAGCCGTCTGATAGGCCTGATGATGAATTGTTTGGGGGTTTTCAAACTGTGATGGTGGGAAAAAACCTGTTGTGTTCTTGTTGCAGGTCTCTCACTTGTCGTTTGGAGCAAGTGGATCCTGCGAAGCTGAATCATGAGGAAAAGCTGGCCTTTTGGATCAATGTGTACAATGCTTTGGTAATGCACGTGAGTAATTATTCCCTTTTGAGACTAGAATTTGTCTAATTTGACTCATCGGGTAGTCATGTACGTAACACTAATAATTTGTTCTCTTTAGGCATTTTTGGCTCATGGGATGCCTCAAAACAATGTGAAAAGAGTCTCTCTTCTTTTGAAGGTGAAATTCGAGTGAAGCCTTCAATATTATCAAATCTGAGGTCAAAATTTATCAAGTCCCTGTACTTGAGCTTATTATGTTTTTCATATTCTTTTCAGGCTTCATATAATGTGGAGGGACGCCCAGTTAGTGCTGATACCATACAGAATTGTATCCTCGGATGTCGTATATCTCGACCCAGACAAGTATACATATAGTCTACGACCTTAATTATTCAGATTGGTTTAACATTAATATTATGTGGACACATGATGAATCCATGCATAATATGCTTCCTGATATGAGTTTGTTTCATTATTAGTGGATCCGGTTGTTGTTATCTCCATGGACCAAGTTAAGAAGTGGAGATGGACGAGAAGCTTATGCAATAGAGCGTGCAGAGCCTCTTCTACACTTCGCACTCTGCTCAGGAAACCATTCTGATCCTGCTGTAACATATTTATATATACACATGCTCTCTCATGCATACATGCTGCTTCTTCTGTTGCTTTTGTGTGCGTGTGTGCGCGCACGCTATAGATATGCATAGAGCAAAGAGAGTGATGGAGGAGCTACAAGTAGCGAAAGAAGAGATGCTTCAATCCACAACAAGCTTCATCACTAACAATTGTCACACCCCAAAGTCATCAAATCTCATCCAATGGATTCCCCACAACTTCTCTTTTCGATATCTCATCTCTAAGGACCTCCTCCTCAGATGACCCTCCCTCTATTCATGTCATCCACTTATAAGATCCGGTGCTAGAAATAATAACGGATTGCATGTTGCTTATATTTCATAGGACTTCTCAACTTGGTAATTTTTCCAATTTTATATCTCGCTCCTCATTGCTTTATTGATTATCAGTCTCTGTGTTTACTGATTTGCTGCCTTTTTAATCAGTTTAGCGAATATGCATATTTTGACTTCTTATTTTTTTAATAAAATGTATATTTTAACTTCTATTAATCTGTATTGGAGGTCAGACTGTTATGAATTGTTTATTAATTATATGATTGAGTGATTTGATTTTAAAATATGTACATTAAACTTGAGTTGGATATAAGAAAGTTTGTTCAACAAGATAAGTATCTTAACTTGTATAAACATATTTTTTTCAATGTTGTGACAGACATGGTATATCATTTTGTTTTCTTCCATAGCTTATTTGCCATCACTTCCTAAAATCTAGTTTTAGTTTCAAAACTTAGGTTTTTCCAAATATAAAACTTTTTCTGAAAAGTTATTTTGATTATAGAACCTCGATTTAAAACTTAGGTTTTCTCTTTTTCACTTTTTCGTTTCATTTTTTCTACTTTTTTCCTCTTTCATCTTTCATACTTTTTCCTTCTTTGTCTTTCCTCTTTCCAACCTTTTCTTTCTTCTCATTCATCTTTCCTACTTTTCATTCTTTCTCTTTCCTATCTACTTTTTTGCCACGGAATCCGTAAAAGCTAATAATTTCCCAAACATAAATTACTTTTCAAAACATAGATTTTGTCTCGAAATTTATAAAAGTTATTTTTCAAAATCTATTATCAAAATTTAGATTTTACCTTAAAATTTATAAAAATTATTTTTAAAATAGCTTCTAAACATGTTTTTTTGTGTATTTTTAGTTTAGTATATTTTTTTGGGGAAAGGCCAAAAGTACTGTTAGAAAATGATGGATGAAATTTCGAGTGACCTTCTGTTGGCAATTATGGGTTTGGATTTGGAGAGTGTAAGTAGGCTTAGCTTAGGTTAATTAGGTTTCCTTTAGCAATTAGGCCTCGGACTTTGTAGTAGCTCTTGTCTCAGTTCTAACAAAAAATAAATCATAGGATAGGAACCCTACTATTCATTGTGATGTGATTTGATTGAGGTATCAACTTTGGCTCCATTAATATCATTTTTTTCCTTAAAAAATCAAAGGTTAAAGTATAAATTCACTCTCAAATTTTTTTTTAATTAATAATATTATTTCAAAAATTGTATATAAAAATTTCATAATGAAACACTATTATCACGTTCTATCGAAAAACAGATGTTAATATTATAAAAGATGAAAATCATTAATATTTTTAACTGTATGGAACAATTAACTTTTAATGGAGGATTTTTTTTTTCAATTCTACCGTTTTAATTTTAGGTCACCTTCCTTTGACTACTTAGTCCTAGGATTTATCTTCTTTTCGAGAACGAAGAGTTAAAGGCTTCGAATTTTCAGTTTTGAGTCAATTAAGCTAATTGTTGGTTGGTTTAATAATCATATTAAGAACAAGTAACATTTTTTATAGGTAAAAATACGCATTCTTAAGAAAATTAAAGGATAGATTTGAGGTTACTTTTAGTGTGTGTTTGGAAACTTTATTAGGAGAAAGGAGTTTACAGATTTTTAAATGGTTTTACATATTTCAATATAATTTTTATGGATTTCAAAATATTTTTTTACTAATTTTAAAATATTTTTTTTAAGTTTGCGTGCATCGGCAAACATAGGTAAGCTAATTTTAAATTTGGTTTTTATATGATTATTATTATAAAAAATAAACTAATAAAAATTATTTGTTATACATGGAGGAGTACGTGGGATTAGAGGTGTAATAATTGAATGGACAAGTAGCAGTGCTGACATAGACAGGTAGTAGCAGTGTGTGGGATTGGAAAATGCAGTCCTCAGAAATAAGATCAATAAAAGTTAAGTTTGTCGTTATTATTGATGGACGTGATCGTGTCGATAATAAAGGGCTTTGATTGGTCTGGACCCCACCTACCTACCTACTTAATCATAAGTGCCCAAAAAGAAAAAGAAAAAGATAACTGATGTGATGAGGGGTCTCACACTCAATGCTTTACAGCTGGATCCACCTGATCCTGCTCCAACTTACCATATACCAGTAGCTTCCATTTTCAATGGGCTCCTCGTTAATAAATGATAATCCTTCCTTGCCATGTTTTACTTTAACAAATTTACGGTAAAGTTTTAAAAAGGGAAGTTATTTATAAAAAAATTTTAAGAGGTTGTCAATGATAAGTTAATGAGTATTATTGGCAAATAGAGCAGTTGACATTTGCAATTCTTGAGATTTTTTATAAATAACTCCCTTCTTTAGGGTCTTACAATAAATCCCTCTTTTACTTTTCTCTTGACGTTATTACCTCACAATTAATATCATGGTATTGGTGCCTATCATATTTAGAAACCTCTTGTCAGAACATGAAAATACTTCAAATTTTTAAATGAAGTACATGCAAAGCCTTTTGATGATGTTGACCCTACCCTTCTCATTCGAGTTTGATTCGATGTTATCTGTACGTCGGTGAAAATTTTAGATAATAGATTTTGAATATATAATTTTTGAGGTAAGAGAAAAAAAATAATTATAATAAGAATAATTTTTATGAATTCCCAAACAAAATTATAACAGAAAAGAAAAAACTAATTAGAAAAAAGTGAGAAGGAATAGAAAGAGAAGAGGAAGAGGAAAAATAAAAAATATGAAAAAGAAAAGAAGAAAATAATTAGAAGAGAGTATAATTTAATAAGAAAATAATTTTTTCAAAACCTATATTTTAAATCTAAGTTTTGTCTACAAAACAATTTTTCTGACAAATGTAAGTATTTGAATAAAACATAAATTTTAGAACTGGATCCAAATGAGTTTGGATCCTTTTCCTTTCATTACATTTTTACCTGATTGAATAATACGTGGGAGAATCCATTTTGAAAAATAATTTTTATCTAAAATACATTTTTGAAAATGCAAATTTATTTATATAACAATTATAAAAGTGACTTTTTTATGAAAATGACTTAAAAGAAAATGGGTCTCATTAAATAATATATTTTTTATATTATAATAAAATTAAAAAAAAGATAAAATAAAATAGTTATAATGTTCTAGATTGCGATTTGTAATACATTTTTGAATAAAATAAGTTATTTTTCCTTCATTTTAGAATACATTTTACCTTCCGTCCGTATGAAACACTCGTTTCTTTTGCAAAACCGTAACCTTCAAATTGGTTTTCAAACACGTGTGGTTGGCTAAAACGTTTCCGTTTAAAAATTTATTTCCTTAAAGACTGGCATGGTTTTATCCGCAAAAATATTAATGCTCCGTAGGATTATATATATAAAATATACCGATAGCCTCCATAATCAGAACTATAAAAGAGTATTCAGTACTGACTAATATATAAAATACACTTAGGCTTAGCCTTTCACCGAAAATATATATATATAAAACAAAAAATATAAAAAAAATCCGTATTACAGATTTTTTTGTGAATAAGCTCGCTCTTTATTGGGCAACAACCAGCTTTTGTTTAACTTGACGTCAAATTAAAGTTCATTTTTAAAATTTTTTTGTCGTGTCTGAGCTAGTTCAGTTTGACTATTAGGTTGACAAAGTTCCCTTCCTGACTTGCATCCAGCTTGCAGGAGCATTTTGTATGATATTCAACAACTTCCTGCAACTCACTAACAATGGATTAGTTTGAAAATACGATAGAGAAATATTTTTATGAAAGTTGAGGTAAATATATAAAGAAAATTATCTCATTTTATAAAAAAATATTGTTGAATATGCATTTAACTTTTTAAAAATGTTGTTCCAAACAAACCCAATATCTTACTTTTATAAAATAGAATTAAACATAAATCAAATGGCAATTACATTTCATGGATTTAAATTCTAAGCTGTTAAGGTACAATGCAACAATGTTAAACAACTTATTAAACTTGTATGAATTGGACTACTCAAGCTTGAATCCTCAAAGTACAGTACAACAACCTGTTTGTTCTATTGTTTTAAAAGCACGTTTACGTAAATTAATATAAACTCCTATCACATACATATTTTGTAGACTGTCAATTATGTTGTAGAAATAGCTTTTACTGTTAATCCAAATAAGAGCAACAATATTAAATATTTGGTTATAAGACTTAGTTTCTCTTATCTTCTAACCTGACTTAAGCCTGACTAATTTTTCCTAAGGAAGTCCTTTGCATATACTCTTTTTCATCCTAATTAAATATCAAAGTTTGAAAGCCATGCACTAATTAATTCTGAATAGACTCTCGTTATTTTAAATACAGAGCAAAAACATGGTAATTAATGTCTCACACTCTTTTTTGACAAATTTAAAAATATCAACTGGCATTGTCTTAAGCTATGAACAACCACTCCAGCTCATTAGTGGCTCCCAGGTCCGATCAAGCTTGGAACTCCAATAACACAAGCACTAACAAACAGATACCAGTGCACAACAGCTCTTCAGCCTTTGACCATCCAATGCCCTTTCTCTCTATTATTAATTCTTCTCACTGTTCTTACCTCCGGCTCACTTGGTCCCATCTTCCATGCTAAGTGTGAAAACTTCACTTCTATATGTGTTCATGGACCCCCTAAAAAGAATGCTTCTTCGTGTTTATTTGTGACAATTGATTAACGCGCACAGGTTAGTTTTAGTTAGAGTAAATATGATTTTTTGCAAGAACCAGTCCAAAACAGACTCATACGAGGAGGAGCCCAAGACCTACTTTCTGGACCACTGATCAAATGGCACCTGTTCTGAGTCTAGCCAGCTGGCGGGCTTGGTTAACCTGATCCGTGGATCTCTCCATCTAATCTTTTTCTTCGAAACATCATCACTATACACTGTTAATATTGCATCTATTCTGTACCAAAAAAAAAATATTGCATCTATTCACTGTGCTGAACCTAAATGGTTTCTTCTTCTTCTTCTTCATCTCCGTACTGGGACTTCCACAGAAAGGTTCGATATTGGAGATTCCTGGACGTGGCTCTGTGTCATCATAACTTAACAGCTGTATAAAGCAGAACATTAGGCCGCACAGGGCTTCCTCCAAAACTGTTCATATTAATTACCATTGACAAGCCTTTTTATGTCACCTTTACGTTTTTAGCAGCTCACCCTTCCTTCATATCAATGCTTGCTAGTTGTTTCCATCTGTCCACTATTCTCAAGTCTTCTTTGATTAAAAAAAAAAACTATTCTCAAGTCTTTCACTCATCTATTTTCATGCCTTTGCCTATTTTCATCCTTCACGCCTCTTGTAATTAACTACTTTTTTAAAAAATTTTGATACAGTATGGTTAATGAAATTTAAAATTTGCCTTAATTCAAACGAAATGTGTTAAATAAATATAATTAAGGGAGTATCCCGATTGTGACTATTTTGATAATCATCCTTGCAAGCCTAACCGGTAACTAAATTTTTGCATTATGTGGAGTAAATATCGTTTATCGCTAAAATCTGAGACATCTCTATCAAGTATGAGTCGTATTTGAAAACATGACAAGAGGTCAAGACTTGAAAGAGCTTTTGGTAGGCTCAAGTTCTTGTCCGCTCTGTGGCATTTCATCCATTAGCAAACTACTAATAATGTGTTGACGCCATTTTGACTGTAATTTTCATTAACCCAAACGGATTCATGTTGGAATTTCTATGTGCTTGATTAGAAACTTCGTTGGGAGAAATGAGTTTACAGGGGACATTTTGTGGATTTCAAGATGGTTTTTATAATTTTCAAGATAAATTTTTCAGATTTCAAAATGATTTTATCTTGATTTACAACCAAGCATTAAGTCAATGTCTCTATCTCCCATGCCCTACCTAACCTAACCTTGCTGCCAAATGCTAATTTTCTTCTGCTTCCACACTCCATTATTATTGTCTCGTTCTTATTTGACAAATGCTTCTGTTCAACACGGTTTAGTGGCGTATTATTTCACCACCCTTGGCTTTCGTTGTCACTACTCTTGTGTGTGAATCGGCCAATGGAGGGATTAAAAATTATAAACCAGTATAAAAAATTGGATGGGACAGAGCAGAAATCTCAAAGAAATCTCATCACTTCCGTTTTTCCACGGAATAACCCTCTTTTCTGGGGAAAAATTTCATCTAATTGTAGTTATTTACAGGAGAAAAAAAAAGGTCACCGGCGGACTTTTCTCCCGAAACTACCCCTACTCCGGTATGGTGGTCAACGCCGCAGTAGAGTTGGCCCGATTAACACCACTACGGCCGGTTCTCCTTCCTATTTTTGACCGACCAACACAACGAGCGCCACTGACTCTGTGAGAAACTGTCCGGCACGAGTTAGAGTTTTCGTCGCCGGGAACCACCACGATCTGTGTCCGACGACCAATGTACCTCTCACTGCCTCCACTTTTCATAAGCGCCGAGCTGGCCTTCACCGCCAATGCGGCCATCTCGTCAGCCCGTAATGGATGATTCAACCGACTCAACGGCAAAGCAAAATAGAGCTGACCCGGCTGTAACACTTCGTCCTCGTCCATGGCTATCGTGACGTAGTCAAAATCCATCTCGTCGGAGTTACAAATAAAACACATCGGGTACTTCTGCAACAGGTAGGAAACCTTCACCGGATAAGTGAACTCCCGAAGCTGTCCGTCTTCGAGAAT
>JANTPZ010142456.1:0-10321 GCA_025593235.1 Vachellia pachyceras
GTTGTCAGATATCATGAAATGCCAAAAAATTATCGAAGTGAGTATTTTGTTAGAGAATGAAGCATGGGAGTTGTTCAAGAGGATTGCTGAACTTTCTGTTGACTCAAGCAGTCCTGAATTGATATCCATAGCCACTGATATTGTTCAAAAGTGTGGAGGCCTACCACTGTTTATTGCTACACTAGCCAAGGCATTAAGGAATAAAGATCTTAATGAGTGGAAAAATGCCCTTATACGACTGAATCATCCTTTACGGAGAAACATCACAGGAATTAAAGAGGCGGATCCCATTTTAAAGTTGAGCTACGATCATCTTAGCTCATCAGAGAACAAACATATTTTCTTACTCGCTTCCATCTTGTCCCATGATCCCTCAATTGAAGACCTACTCATGTACTCTATTGGGTTAGACTTTCTTGAACACACAGAGAACATTGAAGATGCCCACGTCGGACTCTTAGCTATTGTATGTAAGTTAAAATCATTAAACTTATTTCTTGATAGTTTTTCTAGTGATCATGTTACAATGCATGATGTCATTCGAGATGTTGCATTACCGATTGCATTCAATGAATTGCATGCATTCATTGTGAGGCATAGAACATTGAATGAATGGCCGGACGAAGATAAACTAGAAGACTCCAAAGGAATTTGCTTACAAGAGAGTGACATTAATGTCGAGCTTCCAGAAGAGTTGTATGGTCCAAGATTAAAATTCTTCTTGTTGAATAGCACAAAACAAGATTTGACCATACCTAGGATGTTTTTCAAATCGTCAAAGGAGCTAAAGGTATTGGCATTTACCAAAGTGCATTTTTCGTCACTACCATCACTTAGTTACCTGAAAAAACTAAAAACATTTTGTCTTCACTCTTGTTTGTTGGAAGATATAATTGAGATTAGAACATTGAAGAGCTTAAAAATCTTAAGTCTTGCTTACTCAGAAATTCAACGGTTACCGGTTGAATTGGCAGAGTTGACTTCTTTACAAATGTTGAATTTGTCACATTGCTCCAATCTCAAAGTGATTCCAGAGAAACTCCTATCCAGCTTGAAAAAATTGGAGGTTTTGTGCATGGAAAAAAGCTTTGACCAGTGGAAGGTGGAAGGGTCCAGTGAAGCGAATGAAAATGCATGTCTGAACGAGTTAAAGGATTTGCCAATCTCCTCTCTAGACATTCATATTCCTAATTTCTCTATGTTGCCAGAGAACTTGTTCTTAGATATGAATTTAAAGAGATACAAAATACTCATCGGAGTGCGTTGGAAAGAGTGGCGAAGCAATCATGAAAATACAAAGATACTGAGACTTGAGCTAGAGAGAGGTATCCATTTGAAGCATGGAATTCAAAAGTTATTGGAGGGAGTTGAAGATTTGTATTTATATGGATCTAATGGGCTTGATAATGTTCTTGACAATCATGAAGGAAGAGGCTTTCCACATTTAAAACATCTTCGGATTGAAAATAATGATGATATTAAATACATTGTTTTGAACTCAGCAAATCATGTAGCCACCTTCCCAATCCTTGAAAGCTTGATACTCCAAGATTTGAAGGCCTTTGAGAAATTATGTCCAGGAACGAATACCATAGCATTGCTTCAGCTACGCACTTTGAAGATGGAACATTTGCCTGCTCTTGCTGCAGATCCCTACCTTAAGGATGGTGCAACAAATAACTTACCAAATAAAACGTTCAGGTCACTTTTCAGCAAGGTATGTTCACATTATTTTATTCATGTTTTTTCTTATTTTATATTCTTACAAAACTTTAAACTTAATTACCTGCAAAAATCATTTTCACTGCAATCACTTGCATGTCATTTGACTATTACGAAAGTTCACAGTTTTTATTTTTTTTAGATCACTTAAAATTAGCTAATAAAAGTGGAGCATATTAAAATAAATAACTAAGCCTCAAATTATTCGTTTTACAAGCTAAACCATTAATTAAATATTTTTTTGCGAATTTTAATATACAAATATTTTGTATCACTAAAATATTTATGTGAAATGTAGCCTGTGATTTGATGATTAACAACTATAATATAATTTTCAAAATCCCTTTTGCATATCCATGTTTTTTTAATTATTTTTATTCTTTTTCTTCTTTTAATTTCCCACAAAACTTCAAGCTTAATTAACTGCAAAATTCTTTTTAACTAGAATTATTTACATTATCATTAGGCTGTTATGGAGTTTTCAGGTTTGTTCTTTTAATTTTGTTCTGATTTTTTCTCGTTTTGTTGTATTTACAAAAGTTAGCTACTGTAGCATTTTACAGTTTTTTCTTATTTTTAATTACTTAATTCTTGTTTTATGAACTAGAACATTTAGCAATATGTTGAAATATATTGTGAGGTGGGAGCTTTGTTTAGATAGTTAAACAATCTTTCATGAAAATAAGTCTACGATCAAAATTCATTTTCATTTAATCATATTATCTTTCTGCAGGTGTTACTACCGAAGTTAGAGATATTGGAATTATGCAATTTAAACATTGAGCAACTTCCACACAACTCATTGGGCAACTTGAAAACATTGATTGTGAAAGAATGTGGTTTTGTGAAATTGTTGCCCCTTCATTTGGTGAAATATTTGAATAACTTGGAAGAATTGGAGATTCAAGACTGTGTCATGCTAAAGATGGTTTTTGATTTTGAAGATTTGAATGATTGTAAAGAGATTGAGTCATCCTCAATGGTTGTTCCGCTGAAAAATTTAAGGCTACAGAGTTTGCCAATATTGAAGAATGTTTGGAGCAATCACTACCAAGGAAATATATCCTTCCCAAGCTTAAGGAGCGTAGATGTTTATGATTGTGAAAGTCTCACAAGTATATTCCCTGCATCTTCTATAGCCAAAGGCATGCTTCCTAATCTTGAAGAGCTTCTAATATCTGAGTGTGATATAGATGTAATAGTTGCAAATGATCAAGCTTCAGAATCTGCTACTACAGCATTGAAGTTTCCTAGGCTGACTTTCCTTGAGCTTTATTGGCTTCCAAATTTGAGGAGCTTTTATCGAGAGACACACACATTAGAGTGGCCCAATCTTCAATGGTTATCTATTGAATATTGTGACCTATTTGAAATATTTGAAAAGGAAGTGTCAGGTTCATTAGAGATATATGAAAAAGAAAGCACGCTAAACTCAACTCATCCTCTATTGTCCCGTGACCAGGTACAATTCTGAATTAGCTATTCATTAGTCATTTCTTTTTAAAATATTATAATTAAAGGGTAATTTTACAATCTAAAGAACTCTCGAATTCCATAATTTTTAGTATTTAAATGTGTGAATTATTCACACCACTCGAATATTTAATAGAATGATGTTTAAGATATGATTATCTGCATTGTAAAATATGAATAATGATAATTATTCATATTAGAATATCTAAATAATCTAATCATATTATGAAAAGGCATGAAATAAATTTATTTTTTATTTTTATAAAAAATTTAATTCATATTAATGTTGATAATATAAATTAAACAACTTGATGTTATATTGGTTGGTTAAATGATATATTGATCTTATGAATACAAAACTTGTTGAAGAATAAAACTTAAATAAAAATATATTATTTTACATGTGATTTATAGTCGGTTTTAGTTTTAATTTTAGTTATTTCTTAAGTTTAAATATATTAAATAATGTAAAAGATTTACTATGGGTAAATTAGTAATTTTAAATTTCTATATTGAAGTTTGGTCATAACGGCAGTTGTATGTCTTCATGGAAGATTGAAACTTTTGGGTTTTTAAATATGTGAATTCTTTCTAGCACTCTAATATTTAATTGAATGCTAGCTGTTTAGGATCTGATTATTAGAATTTGAAAACATGAATAATCATAATAATTATTTTAATTAACTTACTTATGAAATAATTAAATAATTTTATGTTCTTTCCTTTTTTTAGAAGGGCTTTAATGCTCATCTTTTTGTCTTTAGCGTGTTGATGAATGAGTGGAATAGTTCCCCCTTTTTCGCTACCTTATGGGCGTTCATTTTACATTTTTTAAAAAAAAATAAGAGAGGTGAAATAGTACTTGTATGTCATCATGGAAGATTGAAACTAAAATTTCATATTCATTTTGATAATATTTGGTATCAAATTTTAATTTGAAGATGCATCATTAAAGAAGCATACACCTTTCAAAGTGTTATTTAGTTGTTACATTTTTTTCGTATAATTAACTTGTTATCTATTTATTATGCAGGTTATTCATAACTTGGATGGTAAACAAGCTGAGATGATAGGGTGTGGCCTGTTTCCAACGTATCACTTCCCTAACTTAAAAATGCTTTATCTATCTGTTTATGAAGCAGCAACTATTTCATACAAATCATTGAGGAAGAGCTTTCCAAATTTAGAGCAGCTGCAATTGAGTGGTGACTTTGAGGTGGCTCTTGAAACGGATGATGTTGTTCCTGCTTCATTTTCAAAATTGACTCTCCGCCATATTTCCAATATGAGAAGCCTGTCACCATCCTTGGTTTCTTCCCAAAATCTCACACATCTTCAAGTGACATCCTGTGCACAATTGACCACTTTGATGACATCATCAACTGTTCGAAGCGTAGTACATATCACACATCTCTCAGTTGGTTACTGTGATGAAATGGAGGAAATTATAACCAAGCATGAAGGAGAGAATGATGAGGACAAGGAAATCATTTTCAGCAAATTGAAGGTGTTGAAATTTCATAACATGCCAAGATTAAAGAGATTTTGTGGCTACAATTATGCTTTCAGATTTCCATTATTGGAGCAAATAACGTTGACAGGATGTCCAAAATTCAAAATATTCTCTCCTGGAAACATTGAAACGCCATCTCTTAAAAGCGTTCAACTGTCAAAGGATTTTAGAGAAGAACATCATGAAATTTGGGACACTGATCTTAACAAAACATTCTACCAACAGGTGCGTTTAACATGCTCAATTCTTGCTATATCCAGCTTTTACAAAAATAGATACTCATCTATGTAAAAGTTCCATTGTCATGATATTTAGCATAATGACCCGAATACATGTTTCGGCTTTAAGTTGTACTAAACTTTCAATTACAATATTCTAGTTGCATAACTTCAATTACAGAACAACACAAACAATTACGATGTAATTAATTAATGGGATGCATAGCGTTAATTATTGTTTTTGTTGTAGTCGAAAATGTTATTCCTTTTCCAATATTAACTATAAAAATTAATGAGATCAAAATTTTCGACACTTGTTTGATAAGCAACAAAATCATTCAGAGTTTTCTTTCTTGTAGTGCGCAAATTTAATTCTGGTAAAAATATTAAATTATGTTATTGAATATGGCTTCTCATAACCTTGTTTTACAGCGATTTGTGGCATCAAGAGAGGTGGTGTTAGATAAGTACCATGCTAACATGATAAGGAATGACCAATTCCCAGTGGAGAGTTGTCCTCAAGTGGAAATGGTTCGCATAGAAGGATTTATTGATGATGAGTGGCTAACGTTTCCATATACATTGCTCAAAAGATTTCCGAAGTTGAAACAACTTCATGTGGAGGATTGTTCCTTTGAGGAGATGTTCCCATCACATGCACCATCCTTGGCTTCATTCCAAAATTTGACAGAGCTGAAAGTGTCCAAATGTCATCAGCTCGTGTATTTAGTGACAAATTCAACTGCCAAAAGTTTGGTGAATCTTGAAACACTGGAGATAAGTGACTGTAAGAAAATGGAAGAAATTGTAAAGAAAGGGAGTAGTGTAGATGTAGAGAGGGGAGTAATCTTATTCAATGGGTTGAGAATATTAAAGCTTGATAGGCTACCAATACTGAAGATAGAGGATTTCAACATTGAAGATAAAGCAACTGGTGTCGAATGCAGAAATATTTCCAAATCACTTTTCGGCCATAATAAGGTATATGTTCAAATCAATTTAATTATTCTTCTTTTTGGTGGTCCAACAAAAAGATAATTTATTCTTTTGTTATCATGCATTAACTTCTTCATTTCAAACTTCTGCTGCAAAATATGTTTTTATTTTTTTCTTTGTTTTTCCGAACATGTTATTCACTAGAAGTACTTATTTTATTCTTATTTTGGTACTAGGCCAGCTTGTGTAGCATTTTCCAATTCTTTCATTTTCTAATTACTTATTTTTTTCGAACTTGAAATTTCAAATCGAACTTTTCAATATCTTGAAACATGTATGTTGTGATACATGATGATGAGATCTTTACTTGAGACATTTAAACGTTCTTTCATGAAAAAGGCCTACAGATTAGAATTTATTTTCAACTTACAATAGTTTCTTTCAACAGGTGTCGCTTCCAAAATTAGAGATATTGACATTATCCAATTTATTAAACAATTCGATTTCATTGATATGGGATGAGCAACTTTTACACAGCTCATTTAGCAACTTGAAAACATTGAGTGTGAAGAGTTGTGGTTCTCTAAAATCTTGGCCCCTTCATGTGTTGAAATCCTTAAACAAGCTGGAAAAGCTAGAAGTCGGCCTTTGTGACATGTTGGATATGGTGTTTGGTTTTGAAGATTTGAATGATTATAAAGAGAAGAAGTCTTCTTCAGTGGTTGTGCCACTGAATCTCACACATCTTGAAGTGGAATTCTGTCAAGGGTTGACCACTTTGATGATGTCATCAGCTGCTCGAAGTTTGATCCATCTCACACATCTCTCAATTAGTTCCTGCAGTCAAATAAAGGAAATTGTTACGAAGCAGGAAGGAGAGGATGAAAAGGATAAGGAAATCGTTTTCAGCAAACTAGAGTTTTTGAAACTTGATGACTTACCAAGATTGAAGAGATTTTGCGGCCACAATTATACATTCAGCTTTTCATCGTTAGAACGTATAACTATAACAGAGTGTCCTCAACTCACAATGTTTTGTCCAGGGGTTGTCCATGCCCCGCTGCTTAAAAGTATTCAAATAAAGAATCCATCTGAACATCATACAGATATTTGGATAACTGATGTTAAAGACACTATCCAACATTGGTTTACTCTTAAAGAGGTATGTCCAACACACCGACATTATTATTTTTCACATTTTAAAGAATTTCTTATCATTTACAAATTTGAGCATGAGATAAATATTTTATAAAAATATTAATGTTTGGACATTCTGCCATCTACTCAAATTATAAAGTTTGCCTATAGGTACGTCCAACACACCGATATTATTATTTTCTGGTGTAATATTGTTCAGTACATCTCCTACTAGAAAGAAAGGGTGCAATAAAATGATTTAAAAGATTTATTTTTATTTTAAAGATTGGATATTAGATAAAGATGATGTGTCAATTCATAAAGATTTTATTTACTACTGCAAAATATTAAACCATTCTTTTTTAAAAAATATCTTGACCTCATTATTATATTCCCTTATGATAATAATAATAATTTCGTTAGTAGTCGTTTGTTTCTGAGGAAATTTCCAAAATTCAAGGCCTAGAGCTAAATATAAATTAGTAGGAACTAGTGATGTTCTTACCTAATTTAAATATTTAATTCCGAGGAATGAACGTGGAAATAAAATTAATTTAAAGTTTTTATTCGTAATTTTAATGTCCAAATGTTTTTTTTTGAGGGGCGGTTTATGAACATATAAATATTAGCACAAGATGAGTAATCCATTAAGAAAGATCGAATGCATGAAAAGAATATATTGATCTGATTTACTAAATCCCCTACTAATTGTTCTATTAATTATCATTTTATAGGTAATTTCCACAACCGGAAGCATGGCCTTAAACGCGGAGAACATCATAATGATAAAGGATGTGTTTCCTGAAGTGAGAAGTATTTATGTAGAAGGCTTCATGGATGAAGGGGTAACCTTTCCCTATAGCTCCCTTGAGAGATTTCCCAAATTGTATTCACTTTATGTGGAGCATTGTTCCTTCGAGGAGATATTCCCTTCACACGACCACACTACTGATGATTCTATGGAGAAAATCCCACCATTTAAGGCATTACGCATTGCCTATTTGAATAAGCTCAAGAGCATATGGAAGGATGATTCTCAGCTGCCACCAATTCATCAAAACCTAGAAATCCTCGAAATCAAAAGCTGTTGTAACTTGCTCAAGTTGGCACCTTCCTCTGTTTCATTCCATAATTTGTGGGAGATAAAGGTATCTGGATGCAATCAACTCATCCATTTAGTGACAAGTTCAACTGCCAAAAGCTTGGTGAGTCTTGAATGGTTGGGGATAAATGATTGCAAGAATATGGAGGAAATTGTAATGAATGAGACCAATAAAGAAGTGGAAGGCGGAATCACATTCAACCGATTGTGGAAGATTGAACTTACTAATATGCCAAGCTTGAAGATGTTCTCTTCACAAAGTCACACCTTCCAATTCCCAAAATTAGAGGAGTTAAAAATAAGAGGATGCCCTAAAATGAACATGTTTTGTCTAGGAGTGTTGAAAACACCAAAGTTGTCCAAAGTGAAAATAGAAGAGCATGATATGTCATGGAAGGATGAAGAAGACCCTAATAAAACAATACAGATGCTATTCTCAGCAAAGGTATGATACTACCCACACACTAACAGATACATTGTTTCTTGAAATGCATAGCTAATTTCTACTAGGAAATAGAAATTTATGCCAACGTTTTCTTTTTTCAAAATTAAATTTTTTGAGGCAAACTAATATTATGGTTTGGTATTGCAGGAGAGTTTTGTTAATGTCTAGAAGGGTAAGTCCATCATCCATGTTATCATTCATGTTCAGGTTTGTTAGTTTATTACGATTTTGTTCCAAACACCTTTCTCCTTTTCTTAAACTATTTGTATCTTTATGTTGATTTTCTATATCTTTCTCTGGTAGCTAGTAGTTGCTTTCAAATCAATAAAATCTTCGTATATGAAGCCACGAAGCGTAAAAGAAAACTATATATTCCTTTTGGCATTTATTTGCCAATTTCTATAACTAAAAAAAGAGTTGCTTCTCATTAAACACCTTTTATCTATGTCAAATTTTCTTTCTTTGAGTTTGTGTACATTCTCTCCATTGCAACGGTTCAATTGGTTCAGAAAACAAGTGAACAATTTATTTTTTAATAGATATTAGCTGTAGCTAATGAGGAAAAAACATAGGCATATTAAAAAAAGGATGACTTCGATAATTTGATTGCCCCGCCTTTTTAACCTAATTTTTCAATTAAATATGCTAAATATTTACAAAGTAGAATTCTTAAAAACATGCTTTTTCGATGCATTGACTGCAAAATAGTTATCCTATTATATCTAATTATATCT
This sequence comes from Vachellia pachyceras, assembly GCA_025593235.1. Lineage (NCBI taxonomy): Eukaryota > Viridiplantae > Streptophyta > Magnoliopsida > Fabales > Fabaceae > Vachellia > Vachellia pachyceras. Next base: position 9,281 of record JANTPZ010142456.1, read on the forward strand.
AACATCATGGATATTTATGTAGAATATAAACAAAATTTTGATTGTCCTTTCGTTTTCCTCACTTGATTCATGCAGGTGTCGTTGGCCATGATGTTGACACTTGATGAAAGAATATGGATAGTTGTTTGTGCGATGAGCTTTTGTTCAGTTCCCAAAATATATGTTTTAGTGATAAATGAAACTCTGTTTTTGTTATAGATTATATTCCCACCAATAATTTGATCCATGAATGATTTGACCTCTCTGGTCAAACTTCTATCTTTTATGCGTGATTTTTTGTATTGTGTATTATGACTCTAGTGTATGGAAGACTCAGAATTTCGTGTGTTATGATTGCACATATTTGTTATAATCAATTTAATCCACTTCTCTACTTTATCAAAATAAGTTAAATAGCTCTTACTTTAAGAATCGAATATAATACCAACTAAAATGGTTATGTTAATAATTATTCACCATATTGTTTTCCTACTTAGACTTTCTTCTTGTAGCAATTAAAAAAATTACTTTTAGTTTCTTTAATTTTACGTGTTTGTTCTGAAGCCTTTATTGAGATTATCAGAAATTTCCCAAAAAATATTCAGAAAAAATAAACAATTTTATGTTCAATTGAATACCAGTGTCATGCTAGGGAAGAACTATATCATGACAAGAAACGATTTTTGTACTAATTTTGTTCAATGACTAATATGACAATGATTCTAGTATAAACTCACACTGACAATAGTGAAAGAGGAGCATGCTTTCTTGATTAAAAAAAAGAAAAAAGAAAAAGAAAACTAGAAACATGTATTATCATAAAGAGACATTTATAAAATGAACCGGTTGTGCATTTTGCACTGCCACGGCATTAGTGGAAATCCAATCTTGATTAGGTGTGCTCTCAGAAAATGGTCAACCAAAATGAAACCAACCATTTAGCTTGCTGAAATTTTGCAATGATAAGCACTGCTTGAACACTATTTCTTTCAGTCTCTTCTAATATATAGAATAGTGACTTTGTAAAAGTAACTGAATAATAGACAAACATTTTTGTAACAA
>JANTPZ010142457.1:0-11594 GCA_025593235.1 Vachellia pachyceras
TTAGCTAAAAAAGAACTTGTATAAGTATTTGGAGATATCAAGTTCTTTATTGGTCATTCATCTACCATGGATATTTATACAATTACTTAATTTGAAGAAAATGTTACAGCTCAATAATTATGTATTATATCAGTTGTTTAATATAAGAGTTTGTTATTTTTTAAGAGATTAAAGAAGTAAATTAAATAATCAATCTATCATTTTTTTAAAACTAATTTGTATGACTTATAAACTGATATATAATCTAACCATACATATAAATATTTTAGAATTTATGTTATAATTAAGTGATTTATGTAGTTTTTTTATCACCCTTAAAAGTCAACTGACTCTTATATTAAAAAATAAAAGTGGTATATTTCATTGAAATTTCATAGATATAGTTCTTTTGTTTTGTTTTGTTTTTTCCTTTTAGTTTAGCTAATCATCATAAAATGCTAATTATGTTTGATGATCTTTATAAGGCCAACTCAATAAAAGCCTCTTATGATAGATAAGCATACAAACTTTTTTTTTTTGTTGCTCTGTTTCTATTTTCTTGCCGTTAGCTATTCTACCAATTAATCATTTACGTGAGGAGTATGGACTTTTGTGAATTTGATTTCTTAAAGTGAATAGAGATACGATTTATATAGAAGAATGAGTAGGATCTTAAAGCCTTTTTTACATTTTAATATTATTGTTCCTTTAATTTTTTTTTTTTAGAAGAAACAATCTCCTGGAACACACTCACGTAACGTGTGTGAGATGGATCTTAATTATTTTCTGATACTTGATAATATAATAAATAAAAAAGAAAAGATGAGATTTTTGAAGCAAATATTGATCTAAAAGTAAATGATGTTCCATCCTTTAAGTAAGCAACTACGATTTTATACAAGGGGATTCAATGAAAATCCTTAAAAAAATGGTTTAATTTCCCTCACCCCCAGACATTCATAGATTCCCATAAAATCATGCAAAAATAAAACAAATTAAAAAAGGGAGAATTGGGGAAGTCCCTATTGGGAATTAATTGTAAAATAGAGCATTCCACGCATATGCAACTGAACTTCCAAAATATGTAATTGCATATTCACGTTATGTGTATCTGAGCTTCCATATGTGCAATTAAGCATATCTCATTCTACCTTGGCTCGTTTGGTACGCAGGAATTGATTTTGGTGGAAATGGATATAAATATAAAAATATTAGGGGCCAAAAAATTAATTCCATGGGTTACATCATGGAATTCATTTCTACCCATTTTGAACTCCATTTCCATTTCCAATTCCACCCCCCAATTCCACCATACCAAACATAGGAAATGAATTCCATTTCCAATTCCATCATACCAAACATAGCATAAATACACATTTTAACACATAATTATTTTCCCCAATGAGGGATTTCCCCCAATTTTCCCTTAAAAATGATTTTTTTTAAAAAAAAAGAATAAATACACATTTTCACACATAATTAACTAAACCAGTTTTTTTAATCTCTACAAATTAATCATTTGGTTCGTATATTTAGAATCATAGGGATTACTCCCTCCCTGCATTACACAAACGTATGGCTCATTTGGTACGCTGGAATTGATTTTGGTGGAAATGGATATGGTTATGGAGAAGGAAATGGAAATGGAGATGGAAATGAGGATGGAATGGAGATGGAAATGAATATAAATATAGAAAAAAATGAGAGGTCAAAAAATCAATTCCATGGGTTACATCATGAAATTCATTTCTACCCATTTTGAATTCCATTTCCATTTCCATCATACCAAACATAGGAAATGAATTCCATTTCCAATTCCACCTCTCAATTTCACCATACCAAACATAGCATTAAGTATAATATTATATACACAAGCGAAGTCAGCGTTTAAATCTAAATGTTCTTATAAGAGTATCTTTTTACGTACACTTCAAAGACTGTACTTCTGATAATGATGAAAGAAAGTGACAAGTGCCGCTGGATTATAAATCTAAAAATGTTTTGTAACAAATAATTTAATTGCATGTATCAACTTTCTAGCATTCTTTTAACAATTCAAAATAATAAATTGAAAAACTCTTATCAAGCATAATCAAATATTTATCAAACACATCTACACTTGAAGATGGACACCCCCTTGAGTTATACAAATTGAAGATAACAGATAGCAGACACTACTAACCAGCATAAATACTTCTTCTTTTCCATAAATCAAAGCTAAAATGAAGGGGGAAAACACTTGGAAGATGAATCCCTCCCAGCATGTTGTACAATAAATAATCTAATCACATATATGAACTTTCTAGCATTTTTTTGGGTTTAATAAACCAAAGCTATAATGGAGAAATCAATAACCTACCATTGAAACTGACAACTGAAAATGTTTGTATCAGTCTTCTGTGGATTTCCACTCCATAATAGCGGATAGAAGTGTGTAATTCGGAATCAGATTCTTATGCGGTAATGGCATATTTGTCACTGGCGATTTGTTATTGGTTTGCAGCCATGTTACAATCGCTTTGTAATCATAGGTATAACCATCAGCAGCAACACAAGGATTATCCATCACATCCTGCACCAATCACAGTATATAATGCCATTTCAATATCATATCATATAGAGAAGGCAAAGGAAAAGGAAGGACAGAACTGAAGTTAAAGTTAGTTATTATTATGAACATATAGGCCAAAAAAGAGAGCCTAATTCCAAAAGACTAAATTATTAGGAGGGACAGGCCATTGAATCTATAATCCACGCTTCACTTATGAAGATTATCTAATTTAAAAAAAAAAATCACACATGGATGCTTCCCTTTTCTTGTAACCGAGCACAACATTTGCGGTTCTTTAAAAATTCCTCCACATTTATCCATTCTATTGAAAAACTTGTTAGCAAACCGTTAAAAATGAATTTATATCTTTACTCATTCAAATGAACAAAAATTAGTTGGCATCTTGTTAAAGCCATTGCCAGAATATAAAGCGTCTTTTATGAAGAATATACATTTTAGCAAACAGATTAGACAATCAACTAAATGAGGAAAGTGAAAATTATTTTAATACCTGGAGTATTGGGCAGATAAAGTGATTAGGAGGTCTGGATTTAACAGAAATAACTGTGGCAGAATGTTGAGCCCTATCAGCCACTTCTTTTAATCTCTCCAGTATGGGAAGTACACGATCTTTCAAATCTGGCCTGTCCCTACGGCGAAGTTCTGTGCAGCTTAGGCCTAATTGAGCCAAGTCCAAAGTCTCCTGAAGTGGCCAATTTCCTGCCTTAGGATCTAATATTTCTGTTAAAGTTCCATTGTCAATTGCTGTTTCTACTAAATGTGTGAGTGCTCTGGCTGGTTTTGCAGTTAACAGTTGTAGGATCACCATTCCAAAAGCGTAAACATCAGATTTGGGAGATAGTAAGCCTGTCCTTTGGTACTCAGGATCTATGTAGGAGAGTGTCCCAACAGGCTCTGTGTCATTGAACATTGAAGACAAAGCATCTGAGTGGAGTATTGTAGAAAGGCCAATATCGCCAACCTTGCTCACAAGATTCCGATCGAGCAAGATGTTTGCTGGTTTCAAATCACGATGGATGATAGGTTTGGGCTTTGAGCTATGAAGAAAGGCAAGAACAGAGGCTACTTCCCATGCAATGTTGTACCTCTTGAACCATGGAATTGAGATATTACTTTTATTTCCGAGTAAAGTGTCCTCTAAACTACCATTCTCCATAAATTCATACACAAGGCATCCATGACCAGGGCACGCCCCAAGAAGGAGGAGTAAATTTGGATGACGAATTCTGCTCAGTATTTCTAGCTGCAGCAAACAGAATAATATGGATGATCATGTGGCCTATTTAGTCTCGTATTTATATGGCTACTTGCTCATTGGCCAATGCCCATTATCATAAATATATTAATATTAGTAAAGGAAAAATGTGAAACATTAACACAAAACTAATGAACATCAGTATGAACCGTGTAAATAGTCAAACTACATTCCAAAACTAGAGCAACACCTTGATAAAAAGAAAAGGTTTTACAAAGTAACACCCTGAGAGAGGACGGATGTGGACAGAGATTTAGACTGCATAAACGTGGCCTGTAGCTTAGCCCATTCTCACGATTTACTTTTAAATTATGATAATCACTAAGTGAAGTTTAATCAAGCTGAATTAGTTGGAATGGTGCAGTAATTTGGATCTTGTAAATAAGAAGAATAAAAACCGAAAATGTGAAAGTAAACAAACTCAAATCCAATGAATAGAAAAACAGGTGTCAGTGAAAGGCCAGTTAATAATGTCATATAAATATCAACATAACATAAACTAGTTTTGCATATCCTATGTGTTCATAAAGCTTCCGTACCTCTTGTTGGAGTTGCTTGATAATGTGGTCCTCATCAGAGTGGAGAATTTTTACGGCCACAGGTGTATGATACAAATGGCACTTGTAAACTGTTCCACAGGCTCCCTTTCCAATTCTAAGCTCTTCAGAGAATGATGAGGTAGCTGAAACTATTTCATCCCATGTAAACTTCTTATACTGAGGCATGCAACCACTAAGAGCATCCTCTAGATTTTCATTCCTTTTGACAGCTTCAAAAGCTTTCTTCTCTGCGTCTCTTCTTTCAGCGGCTTCCTCTTCAGTGCTTCTTTTCAAATAAGCAGCTTCTCTTTCTGCTGCCTCACATTTCTCTCTCTCCTTCATTACTAACTTTTTGGCTGTGTCCTCCTTAGCAATAATTTCCTTCAATTTCACGGATTCCTTTGTTCTCTTCTTACTTAGCTTGTTCAACTGCTTAAACCATTTAAAAATTTACTCCAACTGACAATTTAAATAAAGAAAATGCATTCCATGCCAATTATGGGAATATGTGTTTCTACTCCAATTGCTATAGACTTTATTGCAGCTAAGCTGCATATGCATGCATGTACGCATGTGGTGTATCAAGTAAGATGAGTAATTTTAAGTCAGACCGAGAAAAGCATGCAGTAGTCAATGTGAGATCACAAACTAACAGGTAAGTTTATCACAAATAAAGGATGATTTCTTCTTTGATTTTGAATGGACAATTTTTGGTTCAATATTCACGATTAACTTGTGAGCAAACAATAATTGCTTCAATATTCAAGATCCAAAAGGCCATCTATTTTTTTTTCTTTTATCAGAAAAGTAGAGGCTTTGTTCATCCAAAACAAAAATGTAAATACTGCTAACCTCCACATAACAATCATGGAGGTTAGCATTCCCATATTAGAGAAAGATGCAAGCAATTGGATAAATACCATTTGTGATGCATAAATATTCTGTCTTTGAGCCACCATGTGCATTCCTTGAGCATGCGTTAGTTCAAGTCTCAACCTTTCCAGCTCAAGGTTAAAACTTTCCTGCTCATGTAAATGACAAAAAGGGAGAGGAAAAAAAAAAGGGAAATGATTATTTCCAAATGAAAGCTTCACTCTACTGGAAGTTGCTAAAACAAGAGTAGTTTGACCAAAAAAAAAGTTCTACCCAGAATTTGCATGCTGCAGTGTAGTCTACTTTATAATTACAATGGTAACATTAAAAAAGTAATTAACTCAGAGAGCCACTGTTGCTTGGAGTATAAGCCATTGTTGTATACAAGGAGCATTTTTTAAGGAAGAACAGAGATACCTGTATATCAGGTGACACGGTTGCCAGCGGTGCATCAATGGTGGAGTTTTGATCATAATTACAAGATTCACCATCTGATAGATTGCTTCTGCAGCTAGAGGCTCGGCTCAAAGCATAGTCAATATCTGAGTTTCTGGAAGAAGAATACGCAGCAGTTTGCTCTATGCCAAGATCTAGAGAATGGCTTCTAGAGTGAATATTTTCAATTAAACCTGATTTTGTGCTCTGATGGGTCTGATTAATGGTTGACAGAGCTCGATATCTCTGTGCCGCTAGGGAAGAGGAGTGCATAGGAGCATATGATCTGACCGAGCCATAGTCTGTGCATAATAAAAATCACAGGTCTTTAAAATCTAATCTAAGGATAGACCTTCAGAACAAGTGTACTACAGCCAGATCTTCTTTAGGACTCCATGAGAATTCATATGGATGCCGCATGTACTGCTAACTCTTTATTAAATAGGGTCACAAGAAACAGATGATCTACTATTTTATTCTCAGAATTGTATAAAACATGTAAACTACATTGACAGAAGTATGAGAAGGGTCATAAAAATGCAAAATGTACTAAAAATGCTGCAACACGGGAATGATCATGGCATAAAAATTTTAGCATGGTCACAGAATTTTCAACAAGATATTAGAAAAAGAAAATATATATGAATTTGAATATGATAATGACACTAATGGTAATACTAAGGCACATCATTCTCCCTATAATATTGTTTTCTGATAACATAATTATTTAGTAAGACCTAGCATCTTGAATGTAATAACTAGAGTACCCTGAGAGGTGGACGCAGAGTTCAATGAGCTATTGGTTGAACAACTGGTTTCACTGCTGTCATCTATTAAGCTTCCCTCCATCTCTATGTCTGATGGGCGTGAAGAAAACAGTTTCCCTTTTGAAATGGCATAAACCGTACAAAATCTTGGAGTGCATAATGAGAGTTTAGCAGATAAACCCTTCAGCTTACTGAAAAGTAAAACATCAAGAAAACCATAATTATCAGATGAAATCAACAAAGTTTATCCTAAAACATGAAGCCATCATGTTTAAAATGCAGCATTAATCAGTTTTTTTCCGATCAACTTGATAATGTTCATGAACAGTTATGGAATTGTATGCAAAAGTGGACCTTTTGACAAAAGACAAGAAATAACTAACGTTAAAATGTGAATTGCATTTTCATTCCGTCCCATATGCAATGTAAAGTGTTCAAGGTAACAGTATAAATAATGTATCACCTTCCTATCAGAAGTCATATAGAAGCAGATACCTTCTAAACCAGCAAAACTATTGCATTGTAGACTAATCTGCAAAATACCTGGTAAATATGGGATGGGATGAAGCCCCTATAACCAGGTCGGTTATAGAACTCTTAGCTACTTCCTCTGATATTGCTGTTTCTGTATCATCAGATTGAAGCACTACAATATCAACATGAACCTGCATCGACCCAAGAAGCACTTAAATCTTACTTTGCTGAATTAATTCCAACTAAATTATAGTGAGAAATTATATATGACCTTTCTCTGCTCACACATTTTCTTGTAAGGTAGGAGCATTGCACTTGTCTGCCAGTCCTTCTTAAAAGCAGCTGCTTCATCATTACACAAATGTCATGTAAGGATGACATTTCTCACAGAAAGGACAAATTTTGAATGGGCATGAACGTAAAATGAAGTTATTTGTTACAAAATTAGACTTGGCTGTATATATGCAAATAATGAAAATGTTAGACATATTTTATGTATCAATAATTAAGTTACGTGTCACATTGAAAATGCAAAACTTGTTACTACAGTGTAATCCACATTAATTACTCTATCATGTTAATGCCCCTTATAATTAATCTGTCATTTTAATGTCTTCAAAATGGTGGAAAAATTTAAAGCGACACAGCAAGTACTCAACAAGCCTGTTTAACTGTACTGTGGCAGTGAAAAGAACAGCATTTTTCAGTGGGGCAGGGGAGGAGCAGCTCTTAAATTTGTTTTAATCCCCGTTTTCACCAACACATAATATGTTTCTAAATTACAGAAAATATAGATTTCTTTTTTTTTTACAGAAAAGAAAATATAGATTTCTACAGAGAGACAGTGAGTAAATTGAAGATTCTCTTATGATGTACAAATTAGTTTTCTCTAAGACAAAGTCATCTTCAATCAATAAAAAATCAAAAACATTAAGCAACATTCATTCATGATCCTTCATCTAATAAAAATGCTGACCAAACATTGAAACATGTCAGATGATTTAAACGAAGTCTTCAAGGCAAAAAAAAGTATGCTTAAGACAGTTTTTTTCTGGGTAAAAATGCAACTTTTGCCAATGTAATTATGGTTAATAAATTTCTAGATGTTGTAAGATATACAAGACACCATTTGAGACTTCTCTACTGCATAAAGATGCTTCTTTCCTTCGAACATAAGGAACAGAAAAGCATATATTATTTAGTGTTGGAACACCATTTTTACCAGAATGGACATGTATCAGCTTAAACGTAATTCTTCCCTCAGGAACAAATTTATCCAGTGCCCATTGTACCATATGCTTGCTTTTCTTGTTACCCTTGATAGCTACAGCAACAGCTGAAGACGAGGAATGCTGTGAAGGAGACTTCCTTAACTCGTCTCCTTTCCTATAGACTCGGTCCATCATCACTCTTTCTTACAGGAGACAGTAAATTCTCAGTCCGATTGCACAAGAAACGTCATTGTTAGGAGCTGTTTAGTACACTTTCATCACACATGCTTTGTATCATGGAGCACCAATAGAAGCTGCAAAGCTAAAAGAGAGAAATGTAAGATCTCATGGATTTTGAATGCTACTTGATATCTAAGATACTCTACAAATGCTTCCTAAACAATGAACTGTTACAAGCAAAGTAAATTATGATGATCACTGATGGAAAAACATTTCATAATATTGCAACAATATATTTAAAACATAGTTCAAGGTTACCATGCTAATAATTGAAGTCCTAGATCTCACTAGGATTTAATTTATAGATTGAGTGAACAATATTGCCAAAAGACCATGAGAGAGATTATTTTGGCCCAATTTTCATATTTGAGAAGACGAAAAGAAGCTTGGAGGAAAAAGAGCTTGAACTTTCTAAGATCCGGAGCAACAGACAAAAAGAAAGATGGAGGAAAAGATTCGGAAACTCAACTGATTGAAGATTCAAAATTCATAAAAATCAAAAAAAGATTTTCCACCGAAACAAGAAGCCAGCTTGGATGAACCTAGAAACCATGAACTTCTCAAACCCAACAACCTTTCTCTCAAAAGGACTAATCTCAGAAACAGCGATTACTCCAAAAATCCAAGAACTAACCTTAAAAGAAGCAAGTGGTACATGTTGAAGTAGAAAAGCTACAAAATGAGGATCACGTCATGCTTCGAAATACTTTAACTTACTTTGCCCTCGTGTAACGTTCTCTCCGAAAATCAGGGTAAGCTAATGTCAAAATCGCATTGAAGCTTTCTTTAAATAAAGGTAATAACTTTAAATGTTCAACTAACCGCATACACATCAGCATTGGAACGAAACACACTGATATATATATAATGGTTTTTGAACCAATCAGTGAGCTTGAAAGCGGCGAGTCCGAGCTTAGTCAAAATGAATGGTGGAATTCGATTTCAAAACCAAAAAGGGAAATGTTAAAACCTGCCTTCTTTTCTACTATAGGACATGGTGATCAGTACCGCAACTGTCAAATCTTGGGCTTGTAAGATTCCTATGAAGTTTTAGACTCAAAAATTATGTTCTCTCTGGTTCGGATTTTTCATCTACCTCTGTCTGTTGTCGTTTGCGAATTTGCAGTTTGAACTGTGCCATCGTTTGAGTTGGTAATAGAATGGGAACGTTCAGCGCACACAGAACTAGAAAAGTCAGCGCGCCCATTCACAGTGGGTGGGGGTTTGGTTTGTGCATGATCCAACAAAACGGATAATTTGGGCAAAATCACAAAAACAAAATAGACAAGTCGCAAGGGCATCACTAATGAGCAAGGAAAAAAAAAATTTGACCCGAAGAACCTAATCATTTATGCATGTGAAAACACGGTAGCTTTACGCAAGTCGAGGTAAATAAATGAAGGAGATTATCTCATTTTTTGAAAAAACACTCAAATTATAAAGGAGATTATCTCGTATTTTTTTAAATTAGCTATACTCAAATTATAATTCTATGAATTTAACTTGTAATGAACATTTAGTAAGTAGAATCTCAATTTTTTCAAATTTAAATATGAGCAAATATCATATACTTGACTTATTACTTCTACTTGAACCGCAATTCATTAAATTTAAGTTACAATGAATGATTCCATTTGGCAAAGTTTAACTCTCACCCAAAAGCATTAACAGTGTTTTTACGCAAAACGAGATAATCTCCTTCACATATTTACCTCAATTTTCGTAAAAGTACTTCTCTACCACGTTTTTAAATGAAGCCAATATTTGTTAAGGGAGTCTCAATTTGTTCAAGTTACAGGGACTTTTTTGGCTTCTAATCCAATTTCATTATCCGTAATTTGTTGATTGGATTTAATCTGAGATAAATTAAACAAACCATGACTCCGTTTGGTAAAGCGGTGGAGAAGTACTTTTACCATTTACGAAGTAAATGTGTGAAGAAGATTATCTCATTTTACAAAAAAATATTGTTGAACTTGAAAAGTTTTCCCAAATACCCCATTATGCATCGATGTTGATTGACGCGTGTTCAACGCGTGTATTTGGTCAACTGTTCTTACCTAATAAATAAATAATTCCAACAAAAAAAGTGTTAGCCCACTGGATGATGATGTGTTATAGGAAATATATAATACTGCAACATGTTATCCTAAATGGAGAACATAATTTGTAGTTAAAATGTATTAAAAAATAGAGACTATATTTAAAATTAAAGAAATATTACACCTTATTTTTAATATAAAAGTTAGTTAATCTTTTTGGGATATTAAATTAATTAATTAATTAATATATTTATATTTTTTTAAACTAATTTGTCTGACTTATAAACTGATGTATCAAATGATAAATATAAAAATTTCACGATATATATTATAAATAAGTAATTTATTAAATTTTTTTTTAATTTTCTATTAAGGACGAGTTAGTACATATTATTCACAAATGTTTAATAGATTGATTATTTTGATAGTGAAATTTAAATTTAAATTATTCAATGGGGGATTTATTGTTTGGTCCCACCTTATCAAGATAATTAACAAATGGTTCCAAACTTTACAATATTTAAAGAGCAGTCCCAAGGGATCAGGGGGAATTAATTTTTGATGTGAAAAGACATTGATGCCCCTTGTTGAATTAAAAGGGAAAGCTGCTAGGTTTTGTCTCTTCAGTCTTCATTTTGCGCAGAAAGACAGGAGTCAGAACAGGGAAGTGAACGGGAAGACAAAACGGAGAACATGGAAGCTCCATTAGTTTTTCTCTCTTCACTCTTCATTTCATCAAATGGCCCTTGTTCTTTCACCTTGTTGTTACACCTAGTTCTGTGCGTGTTTGTCCTAAATTGTGGAAAAGTTGTGCTGTGCGATTATACCCTGTATACCTGGTTTGAGGAAATGGTTAAGGTGTGTTTAACTATTTGCTGTTAATTTATTGTTATCAACTTTGAAGGGGAAGCTAGTAACATCAATGTGTAGTATATGTTAATGTTTGAAAGGTATGTGGGTAGGTTATAAATGGTGTGGTATGAAATAGGATATAGTGTGCTCTGTTTTTGTGTCATGTGTGGTGTGTGTCTGAGAAAATGGTGTTTTGATGAAGATGGAGGTGAAAATGGAGGTGTGTGAAAAGTTGGGACGGAATGGTAAAATGTAGTAGATGGGGTTGTCAATATAGGGCGCGACAGTTGTCAATATGGCTATCTAGGTTGTCAATGACAACTATATGACTGCTGGGTTGGTTTTATTGTAGATT
>JANTPZ010142459.1:6727-18147 GCA_025593235.1 Vachellia pachyceras
ATGAGTTGATTGTTCAAAGATTTCAAAATATGAGATCACGTCGGGGACAATTGTAAGGTATGTAATGTGTAATTATATATATGCAAAAATTTCATATGATTTTAGTATTTATACACTTAACTTTACATGATAATTACTATTGTCGTTTTCTAAAAATAAAAAAATGCCCCCACTGACCAAAGGTCCTGGCTCCGCCACTGTTTACAACTAACAAATGGCTCTAAATCCCTCTCTTTCTCACTTTGCTCTCAAGAACCCTAGGTTATGGAGCTTGAAAAAGAGAGCTCAAATCAGATTTTGGAACCATGGAAATGGAAGAGGAGATCACAAGGAACGGATTGGTAGCTTGAGGTGTCTTGCTTGCTTACCTTTGATTTCTCTCAAGCTTTTCCTCCTATTTGCTCCCTTGGTCATGGCGTCTTGGCTTTTCATTTTTCTGCCCAAAATGTCGGTCTAAAGTGGCTGGAGATGGAGGGAATTATGCTGATTTATTTTTTGCACTTAAATGGATTTAAAGGCTAAGATTTCATCTTGGGAGTTAATCTCAATCTAAGGGCTATAATTGAGCCACAAACTTGCCATTTGCTTTCTTCTCATTGGCTCTTCAAAAGTAGTCATAATGGCTGTAATTTTGCTGGTTAGAATCTGGTTACTCTAACCAAATTGAATCCCATTCGGTTACTTTTAGCGATTGCACTTTTTACCGGTAAACTTAACTTTATTCCGATAAATCTTTTTCTACTTTTACGAAGATATTTTCTTCCTCATTAAATCTCCATATTTTCATCTTGAATATAACAAATTTATTATCCCCAAAATACCCCTTGATTTTCTTAATTTTTACAGGATTATTTTATCATGTCCAAAATCCTTGAAACGGAGCAATCGGAGAGCAAATTTCTTTTAGGGCCTTGAAAAATACTACATTTTTCGTTGATTCTCTAGCCCTTTTCCTTTTTCTAAAATTCCCTCTAGATTGTCCAAAATTAATTTTTGAAATAATTATTTTTCAGGGATTTTCGGGTCTTTTTCCAAATTTTTTGGAAAATCGCTTTAACTGTACACTGGATAATAATTTATTAAATACTATATAGTTCACTGAATTTTTCATATTTTTCTCTAAATTTTTGGAGGGCTCCTTGTATCTTAAATAATTATTTTTCCCTTTTCGTCCTTCAAAATTATATAAATAAAAATCTAATTTGAATTTGGAAAATCCGTGTTTCGTCATTGCGATCCGTAAGTAGAGATATATCTATTGGACATCTGTAAATTTTTTGATATTTTGGTCAACTGGTTGACTTTTGACTTTGACTTTGACTTTTCCCTCTGTCAAATGATCAAAATGCCCTTCAACTTTCTCATAATTACCATTTTACCCTTACTTTATCTACTTTTTCCAAAATTATCATTTTGCCCTTACTTTTGATATTGAAAGACCTTTATGCCCTTGGTCTTTTATTAAATGACATATGGGTTCCTTCCTATAAGGTTTCCCATCCTCATATTGCTTTAGGGCAAATATACTTAATTTTGGAATTCACACGGAACTCCGTGCTTGAACTTTCGGCCCTTAATCTTTCTTTCTTTTTGAGCTATCTACTTCTCATCTTGAATTCATAATCTTAATCGTCAGATTAGCCTTTATTTCATTTAGCATAAAAATTATGGATATTACAACCAACCTTCCCCCACCACACCTGATACTTGAAATGTCTATTTTTTTTACTTTTAAATTGAGGAAGTATGAGATAGAAATATCTGGATGTAGCATGAAAATAAAATGGTGTATTATATTGTTAGAGGATATTAATTTCGTAATTGAGAATTTTCAGTTTTGGTTCATATTCTGATCAATGCTCATGATAAACATTGGTTTTGAAAATCACTGCAGCTTTATGTCTTTTTTGAGTCTTATTTGGATTTCTGTAAAGGTGGGGTAGTAATGTGATGATGATTATGCTTAAAGTAGAAGCTTTTAGTTAATGGAAGATAATAATGAATGTGCATTCTTAAGTACAAACAGAGATGGGAAGTTACTGATAAGGGACAATACAATATGAAGTGCTTCAATTTTGCTCACATTTTGGGTTTAGTTTCAATAATTTTAAAACTAATTGTTTTAACTTAAATTTTATTTTATTTAAAACATTGATCTCTATAATCTAATAAAAATTTAGACTATATTACCTGAAGATCAAAACTATTAGTTTTAAACTTGATAAATGAAAATCAAAATGAAGGTAAATTTAAAGGGTAAATTTTGTATCATCCTATTAATAACCTATCAATTAAGATTCAGCTACCTAAAATTGCATTTCTCTAGCTCTTTAATATTTGGGTTAGATAAATCATTTATAAAATAGAGATTAAGGCAAAGCCATTAAAATGTCCGACCCTACGGGTTGGCCAAACCTTGACTTAGGACTTAAAAGAGCAAGGTCTTAAAATAAAACAATAAAACAATGAATCCCTTAAAATTGAAGATTGGTGCTCGAACATGCAGGTTAAGTGTCGGTTTATGAGTTTCCTATCATTTTATTATATTTTTACTTTTAAACTATTTTGAAATATCCAAAAATAAAGCAATAAATCCCTTAAAATTGCTAGTTCAAATAATAAACATAAGTGAAATAAAGTATCCAATCATTGCTCAAACTTTTAAAACTAATATAAATCAATCATCAAACACTAACAAATATAAAAAAAATTAGGATAATAACTTTTTATGTATATCTATTAAATCCTTATTGTTCTAGTGCTATGAAATTTAGAACTCACTTTAAGAAAGTCTTGAAAATAGATGAAAAAAAGCTTTGCTAAAATTATGCTATTTAAAAAATAATATGCCCTCTTTTGATTCTTCTGGGAATTTAATTATCCTACCCGCAATGCAAGTATGAGTCACATCGGTGAAAAAGTAATTGCATGTATGAATAAAAGAGCAGTTCTCGTATGTTTAGTGAGAATGAATGCTTTAATTTAATAATTCATATTTTAATAATTAAAAAATAGATAGGTTTAAAAAGGCATGGATAGCACAGTATGTAACCAGAGAAGTTCAGTTTCTGTATCAATAAATGCGCGAGTTTGGAATACTGGTGTGGCCAACGAATACGTTATTAAGTATTCATCGTCGTCGTAACTAAGGTGGGATACAGGATCATCTTCTTTGTGATATCTCAAGGTATTGTTCATGTTTAGCAGCCTGTAGCACTACTAGAAAATCACTTATTAGTAAGAAAAATTAGTGACGATTTTGATATTCCTCTCTAAATAGCCCGATTAGTTAGGAATTTAGCGAGAACCATTAAATTCCTTTCTAATTTTTGTATTAGCGACGACTTATATATTCCTCTCTAAATTACCCAATTAGCGAGGAATTTAGCGAGGAATATTATATTCCTCTCTAATTTTTAAAATTAGCGAGGAAAATTAGCGATGATTGTATATTCCTCTCTAAATTCTCCAAGTTGTTAGCGAGGAATCTAACGAGAAATATTAAATTTATCTCTAAATTATTAAATTAGTGAGGATTAATTTCTCTCTCTAAATAACGAGAAAAATTAGCGAGAACATACATAATCATCTCTAAGTTGATTAATTAGTGAAGAATTTAGCAATGACTAATATTTCATCTCTAAATAGTGAAAAAGATTAACGAGGGCATGCATAATCCTCTTTAAATAATTTAATTAGCAAGAAATTATTAAAGATAAATTTATATATATTACTTTGTATTTGTGAAAAATTACACTCGCTCCAAGAATATTTTCACGTTCCCTTCATTAATTATAAAGGCCCAAAAACACACGAAAATTTCACTTATTTCCTGCCACATTCTCTTTCTAAAAAATATATCACTTTCAAATCGAAGGTCCTGGCTCATCGCTCTGTCGCCTCCTAAATCCCTAATTCGTCCTGCATCTCCTTCCGCATCTCGCTCCAGTTCCATTCATCCTGTCCCCTGGCTCTCCTCCACACCGTGCTACTCCCTCTCTTCTATTCCAATATTCCCTTTCAATTCATCTCACCATAGCTAGCCAATGTTCCTCATCTTCTCAACACTATAGCCTCCATTGCTCTAAGCTTCGACTGATATGTCGATAAGGGCAACCACCATGGCATCGACACGTTGAGCTGCGCCTTCGACTCTTCACTTTCATGCCGTTTTTCCTCTGCTCTATCTCCAATATTCCCTTTCTTTTTTGTTTTCACAAGGTTTTCATTTTCGTTTTCAGGTTTTCATGCCGCAACAATATTCCCTTTTCATGCTGCTCATCCTCTACTCTGAGCTACGGCACTGCTGAGTCCGGTTGCATTCAGCACTTTTCAAGCAAAATTACACTCAACACTTTTCTCTTTATTTTTCTCCTTCTCTTCTTCTCTCTTTTTTTATTTACTTTTTTCTTTTCTTTTCTTCTTATTTTTTTAGAGTATAGAAACTACAATTTGACCAAAATAATGCTTGCCTATGAAGATATAGTTTTCCAATGCTGGTTTTCAAGAGTGATGGGCTCAAAAGGATGATAATGGCAATTTATGTTGGGTTTGTGTTTGGGCAAAATGAAAGGTTTTGAAATGAAGGCCTATATCATTTTCACAGAATATTGGATCATAAAGCTTTGATTAAGAATCAAGACAAGTTCTAGAGAGATTAAAAATCAAGATAGATCCACACCAAACAAATGAAGTTAGGCCCATTATCCTTACGATAAAGCTAATGTCTCAATTAAATAGTCTCAAGAGTTAAAAACTCAAAGAGTCAATTTAAAATTGCATCTACGCTACTCCTTCGCTAATAACTCGAAAATGCAATTTTCCAAAAGCTTTTATCCTTTAAAACCATGCATCAACTTCCCAATGCAATATTTGTGAAAATCAAAATATCTGATTTATACCCAGGAGTATTAAAGTCATAAAGGTAAGATGAACTTTTTTATTTTATTTTTCTATTTATTTTATTTTTTATTTTTTTAAATTGCACTGAAGGTTTCGCCATGGCTAAAATAAAAGTTAGTCGTGGTGAACCACACCCAGAGGGTGGTTCCGTGTGTAAGAGGTTTCACCGCGGTGAAATTCACTCGAGAGGTGAATTGCTTTATTTTAACGACTTACACAGCGGTGAAAGTGGTCTGAGAGTAAAAATGCAGTTCAAATCCTCCGGTAAATCAAAAACTTTTAAGAAACTTGAAAATTTTCAAAGTTTTAAGCAAAATTATCTAACATTTAACCTTTAAAAATTCCTGTTGCATTTTAAAATCAAACTAATGCTTGGAAAACTCTAAATCCTAAATCTCCCCCCACACTTAAATCAAGCATTGTCCTCAATGATTGGAAGGAAAGATTTAACAACAGAGAAAGTGCGGAATTCACAAGTAATATTGGAAAATCATGCAAAAATGCAACGGAATATGGAAAACAACAAAGGAACATAAAACTGAGGCATTGCAAACAAATTTTCTCAAGTCTCAATTCCATAAAGAAGGCTAAACATGAAACAATGAGATTTTATGGAAATGAAAAAAACCTAAAAAGAAGATGCAACTATTCTAGTTCCTACTGGAGTCTCCCCACACTTGTTTTCATCATTAACCATTTAAGTTCAATTAACTATATGACAATAAGAAGAAAACAAGAGAGGAAAGAGACAACCTTCCACTTAAATCTCCTCAAACTCTTATAGGAGAAATTCTCATCTCGGATGAGAAACATGAATTTCTTTACTTCAACTCCCCTTAAGTTAGACTTTCTAGAAAGATGCTCTTGATTAATGAGTAGAGGCGTTGAAGCGTTGGACTTGTAACCACAACTTTGCTTGGTTTGATTCTGCAAAATAAACATTGGACCAGCAGCAGTATCTACTCCAAGAATGCAAATATGGAGAGATATAGGATGGAATGAGAATATCTTGGGAACAAAACTCTCCAAGTAAGAATCACAACCAAGAAAGTGAATAGGATTCCCTTCAGTAGGAATCAAGCAATCAACCAAATTATTAAAATCCTTTTGTGCTTGCAAATTGGATGTTAAAAATTTACAACTTTTGGGCTTAGCACATCATCTTCACAATCACTAGAGGATTCATCTTCACAAAAGGATTCATTCTCATTTATGATTTTGTCAATTGAAATTTTAGAATCCTTACTTAGGGGATCATCCTCCACAAGTTCATGCTTATCAATTTTAGCTTCTCTAGTACTATTAGGCATGTCATGTTCTTTACCAAAGTTCTTTTTATGCCATGCCACAAGTTTATCATTCTTTTTATCAATGCAAAGCATACATAAGACATCATTATCACAAGAACAAGGAAAAGTGCCACTTAATTCTATATCCCTATCATGTATAGTGCTAGGAGAAGAAGCATGATCATCGTATAAGGAGGTAGTGACAATATAAGCAACATCCTCAATTAAAGCATCGCAACATGCATTCAAGTGAGTATCGGTATTTTCAAACATATGAGCATACTCAACAATAATATCCTAATCCACCTCATCCTCACTACCATCAATTGAAGATTCAACAAAGCTAGTAGTGATGAGAGGTGAATTATTCTCCTCAAATATAGGAACAATATTACCTAGAGGGATGGGCGCTTGAGAACTCTCCACATGTGGATTGACAATTGACGTTTGAGTCTGAGCTCCATGGTCACTCTCTTATGGTTCCTTAGGCTAGTGATTTCCATCGTCACCTCTAATCTTCACCCACAGCATATGATCGTAGTAGGCAGTGAAGAATTCATCGATATCTTCCATCTCCTCAAAACTTTCGGATGTCCCTTGCATGAGTAACACAAAGTATTTCTCCTTGAGTATGTCGTATTTTCTGATCAAGGAAATAGTCAGGTCATCAGAGTCTTAGGAAGAAGGTAGAATATCTAGTCCACCAGGTTGATGTGTGATAGGTTCGGGTGACGAATAAGGTTCATACAATGGTTGAGATTAGTGTAAGGTAGGTTGGACATTATAGTTATAATGTGTGAATAAAGAGTTGGAGGTAGTAGGCAGGATAGTGAATGATGTTGTTGATATGGTTCATATTATGGAGGGAATGGGTTGTATGGTAGTTGATATACTGGTTGTATGGGTTCAAAATATGGATTATATGGTATGGATGGAGGCTTATAATATGGCATATAAGGTGGAAATGATGATTGGGACGTATAGAATGAGGTCTGAAATGATTTACCTCATTCGTGACTAGGTGAACATCCCTTTCGATCTTGAATCCATGTTTGGAGATCCTCTAATGATGCTGTATGGATGCAAGGCTTTAAGATAAACGATATTCCATAAAGGCTAAAAAAGAGTGAGAATTTAGGGGTAAAATAAATTAAAACATACTAATCTAAATTAAATAAAGAAACTGAGATATGAAAGATGAAAAATATGATATGTATGTATGTACAGGAAAAAATGGAATGAAATGGACGAATGAAGTGTGAAAAAGAAACTTTAGCTGCGGCGAACAGTACCTGAGAAGGTGAAACAGGTGAACATTAGGTTGTTAGCCGCGGTGGAATTATGCTTTTGTTGCAACACAGGACACCCGAGAGGATTCTCTCGTTAAAAATGCAAGTTACGCCGTGGCGAAACTTAACTTTGGTCGCGGTGCACTACACCCGAGAAGGTTTTTCTCTTGAAACTCAAAAGTACTCCGTGGCAAAAATAGAAGTTTGCCGCGGTGAAAGTGCAAAAATGATACAGAATGCATATGAAAACTGGTGTAAATGCTGGTCTTCCTAAAAATGCAATGCTATGCTATGCACAAGTTAGTCCTATACTATAAACAAATGCAAAATTGAAATGAACACAAATGCAAAACAAGCAAACAAAAGACACAATCTAAACTAACTAATGGCCAACTCAGCACCCCGGCAACGGCGCCATTTTTATCCCTAACAGACTTTTCTTTGTCATAGATGATAAAACCTTGTCGTTAAAATGCAATGGAAATGGATCAAAAGATTTGTGATTTCCAAGGATTGCACTATAGGGTGCTACCCCAGGGTCGTTCTCTATGGAGCTTTGTATACCACTAGTCAATAGCTTGTGTTTAAGTTCGCTTTGCAAATGAAAACCGTTTTTGATTCAAAATTGCTATGTACCTAAAGGCTAAATACAAAGTACAATCTCTTTTTGGTATTTTTTTTGGATTTTGGGAAACAACAACAGCAGGATTGAAGTGTAAAAGATGTTGGATAATGGATTTCATGTTGAAAATGATTTAGGCTATCATGATTCACAAAATATAAGGCAAAGTGATAATTTTTGCACTAAGTTTCGTAATGTAAACCCCAACAACTCGCTGGGTAAGAAATTCCATGCAATGAACTCCATTCCATGAAACCCTTTAAAAACACTTAGTGTGTGTATGGAAGTCGTAAAGTGAAAAAATTCAACTCAACATAATATTGCCTCTAAAATCAAGCACAACTAAGAAGATAAAAGAGAACAACAAAGATCTCATGGAATAAGTAGAAATGAGACTTCATTCTACCAAGTCAAACACAAAGCAAGTTCAATGCACAAATAATCCAAGTTTGGCTCGACCGAGACCAAGTATTTACATACAAATCACAAGTCCTAACTCAGAAATTATGTGATGCATAACATAAATACAAATTGAAAACTATTACTCCTCTTTTTGGCACATTGAACTCAAACCATCTTCATTTCCAAGAGGAATGGAGATGCTCAGCTACTCCTAGCAAGTAGTTTCAGACTCATGATGGATGGATGGTGAGGCATGAATGGATTAGAGATGATAGATGGATAAGATTAGGGTTGTGGAGTGTGGAAGATGGGAGAAACGAAAGAAAATGAGATGATGGCTGCTTTCGTGTCTCCTCCTCGAAACTTACCCTATTTGGCATATTTCAACCATCCAGGGTTGAATCCAAGAAGGTGGTTCGGGTATTATTTCCATTTGGAGTCTGATTCATTGCTGATGCGCGATATATGCCGTAGAGAACCTTTCCTCATGCTTGCCTAATTAAACTTTGGCCACGGCGAACTTTGAATTACGCCGCATAGAAATGTTCCAGAGCTGCTTCCTCATTTGATAGAGTTCTTGAAATGAAATAGCAAACATGTGAAGTATCACTTGCTCATGATGGAAATTAAGTGCAAATGTAACATTATTCATGGCAAATACACCTAAAATCAAGCTAATCAATATCAACAACTCTAAATCTCAATTTAAGCACAAGAAGGGTCATAAAGGGCCAAAAATATATTAAAAGCTCTGAAAATTCTAACAAAAATGTAGTGAAAATAAAGCTCAATCAACTACCCAGGTGGTAGAAGAATTTCCTGTCATAGTAATCAACTAGCAGTCCAAGCAGCCTCACCCACACTGCAATGCGTTGATGTCATCTCTCCATGGATCAAAATTTCTCTTCCATGTCTGTATTGTCAATTAGTAGTTGTGAAGGAGTCAGGGACCTCCTTCTAAAGCAAAATAGTATCTATGCTTTGGAAGGAAGCTATCATATAACCATTTCCAATTACCAGTAGATAAATCTTACCGCCTTTTCCTCATATCGTTTAAAGCTTCTTCTTTAAGATCATGTAGCCTACAGATCCTCCCAATATTTTGATAATCAAGGATTTCATCTAGTATTTCTCAAGTCTTCTTTTCTCCTCCTCAGAGAATTTTATACTTGAGCCTTTCTTTGTATCTGTAATCTTAACTCCTTCTATTATACCTTATGTGTCCTTCAGCAACAAGCTCCCATCCCACACTTCCTCTTCTCCATCCTCCCATTCCTTTCCTTGCTCTGCGCTGTTATCATTAGCTCTTGGTTTTATAGCATCTCTGTATGACATCAGAACTTTCGCCCCTGTTTTTTCTAATTGCTTCTTCTTCCACCATCCAGTACTCCTCTCTTGATTTGAACAAAATCTCTCCTATAAATCCACCTTCTATCCTTGGTATTTTGTCCTTTGTCCCGTCGAAAACTTCCTATGTTCTCCCTGTCTCGGGTCTAGACTAAGTTTCATGTTTAAAATCAAAGTAAATACTTAACTCTTTTATATGTTAATTCAATGAAACATGAAAGAGCAAAGCATGAATGAGTTCACAGTATAACTAAAACGATTTAAAGCTAAATAGAAATATATATAATTGGGAAAAGGATATAGCAAATGCAGAAGAAGAGCAAAGATAAGGAAGAAAGCTAAGATAATATTATAATAAACTTATTTAAAGCTTGTAAAAGGATATTTATGTTTAAATAATGTGAATAAGATTAAGAATAAGATATTCCTTTGTAAAAACAGTCAAATGTTTTTATTGATTTTTTTTCAAATTTTTTCAAATTTTAAATATTTAATTTCCCAAATTTTTTTAGTTAAAATATTTTGAATAAAAAAATTAGTATTAAAACCCAAGCGAAAAATTGTGATTTAAACATATACTACCAATTCATAAACGGTGAAATTATCTAAATATTTTTGAATTTGAAGCATACTCATCTTATATAGCAAATTCCCAGAGTCTATTAGATAAGCCCTATGTAATTTTGTTTTAACAAATTCTCAATAAAATTCAATTGAAATAATCAAAACTGAAATTACACCTAACTCTAATTTTTCATTAACTACATACAGCCATTCTAATTTTTTTAAGAACCTACAATTAGACATAGGCCTAACTACATACAGCCAGATTAGATTTTGATATTTTAGTAGGATTTAATAGGAATTTTTTCTACATTATTTTAGAAGTTCAACCTAACATTAATTATTATATTTTTAATAATGCAATTGTATTTGATTATAAGTTAAATTCATGTATTTATTTACTATTTATACGTAATAGGAACTTAAGAATAATTAGTGTTATTTGTATTAAATATTGGAAACTATTCCAACATAATTTTAGTTTGCAGGGTAAATATTTGAAAGAAGTTTTGTCTCAACTTGTGTCAACGTGCTTTTCTAACGCCATGACAAATAGGCATTTAATTTTGTTATTTAGAATAAGCACATTCTCTTATTTTTTGAATAAAACGTGCAAAACCATTGAGAAGAGGTGAAAATATTTAGATCAAACCATTTTTTTACCTTTAAAAACTTTAAATGTTCTAACAAGCTAAATATAAGACTTCACCAGAAAATATACGCAGGCCTTTCAACATATCACTTTTAATAGGCTGAAAATAGGCTATGATTATATAAATCAGGCCAAAATACAATAATTCAATCCAAATAATATAATATACATCATAAAATATGATATAATCTAATTAATTAGATAACACCAAATACATGATATTATAATCTCATATGATGCAGTGAATTTCTTATCTTTTTTTTTTATTGAGAAGTTCTTATCTTTTCAACCACATGTGTTGTATTCAAGACTTGCTTTCTACACAATTTTGCATAACATTTTGTAAATATATA
>JANTPZ010142460.1:0-16781 GCA_025593235.1 Vachellia pachyceras
AAATCTGGAACTATGGGGAGCCGCTGTGAAGTGGGGTTCTCAGTTTAAATTTAATAATTCCGAAGATTGCTGCAACGCTTGTAAATCCATGTGTACTGGGAACGATGGACCATGTCTCTGTGATTCGTGGGTGTTCTGTGGGAATCGTGAAACTTGCGGATCCAAGTTCGGCGAGGTAAGTGATCTTGAATTTGTTTGACGATCTGCTGGATTTTGGATGGCCTTGGTGGTGAATCATAGCTGCTTAACTAAATGACTGTGACAGATTCTTGTTATACTGGAAATTAATTTCCCTTTAGGAGGAATGATCTCAGAGGAGTATGCATGCAGTGTGTCTAGTATAGCTTTTTTGTCATTGTATTTCAAGAAACGGTCTATCAGAATCATTCAATTCACTGTACTCCCCCCAGAAAATTGTACATTCCTCCGTGTGATTGATGTTTAGTTCAATCTTAGAGGTTTTCTAGAGTTGATCTCTGGTTAGATTTTGCTTTAGCCCCATCCTATAACTTCATTTTTCCAGTGCTGGCTGAAGAAACAAAAGGACAGCTTGGCCCCTGAACGACAAGAAGCTGGGGAAAAAGTTTGTTGGACTTCCGGTCTCATCTTTGGAAAAGGAGAAGTAAGACAAGATGAATCTTTACTTTTCTGTATGTTATTGTGACTATATTCATTTATAAATGTTATTTTTTGTTCTGATATGAGAAGAAGAGAAAAAGAAAAATGGGTGGGTGGTGAGAGGTTTGAAATTCGAATTGAATAATGTACAGTTAATAACTTAATATATACCTTTAAACAGTTTTGTTGGGATTATGTGGACCTGAATCGGTTTTTTAATCGTTCATTTAGTTAAAGAGGTCCCTATTCTTGAGACGCCTAGACATCTATTGCATGATATGACGGGTCTGATATTTATTGATCTGATTAAGGTCACATTTTTATTTTCGCAGGGTATCATTGAATTGGAAACAGAACACGGAATTCTTCGCATCAAAGTAAGTGCTCAAGCTTGAGGGAGCTCCAATATTATGATGCTTTGATTTTATGGTGTTTAAACCTTCTTCCTTATTGTCTGATATGAGTCTGTCATTACTTTCTTCCTTTCGAATTTATCTTGTTTGCTGTTGATCTGTTGTTTGTCATCAAGTCTCAAGTCTGTGTTTGGTTTGATGGGGTGTGGGAGGGATGGCAGGAGATGGAGATGGTTTAATTCTACCTTGTTTAATTAGGTTGGAGGGAAAGGAAATAAATGAGGTTTTGACGATTGTGTATTTAGTTCAAAAGAAGAGGGAAGGGGGGTAATGACTAATTTATTATTATACCCTTATATTTTAGTTCATTTTTTACTTCTATGCTATACAAATATTTAAGTTTAAACTTAAATAAATATTATAACTGTATTTTTTAATAATTATTCATTTGTTAAAAAATGTATGTTTTCTCCTTCTAATAGCAACATTACATTTTTACATGTAATTATCAAATTAAAATTTCACCCCATGTCTTTTGATATAAAATTCACTTTTGCAAAGGTAAGAAAACTTTAATTGGCAAAAATAAATCTAGTAAAAAGAAATTAGATTTGCCATAAGAAAGATTTCGAAAGCCTTTAAAATGAAAAGATTTATTATCCCAGAAAAAAGAGACACCATAAAAAATGAAAGAATTTCTCTTTTCTCGCTGCCACAACTTCATAATCTTGAAAAGGCTAGTGCCCAAGCTTCACATTCTTATCTAGAGAGGAGGAGGAGAAGACAGTGTGGCCATAGTCAAATCAAGTGTGTTTTTATTTTTCACTGGGAATATGACAAAGTCTACAAGGGTAAACTACTCAAGATTTTTGGTATCCTCCAAAAAACCCCTTTTAGAGGATCCAATACAAGGGGAGGGAAAGGATTGGGGAAGCAAATTTTAGCTCCCTACCCTCTTAAATTTCAATCAAATGAGGAAATGAGCCCATTTTTCATTCTCTTCCATCCCCTCCCTCCAACCAAGCTGTTGGTCAATTTTTCATGTCTTAATTTTCACGTGATGCAGCTTTTCCCAGACTGCGCTCCACACTCAGTTGCCTATATTCTAGAGTTGCTGGCTTTGCGCCTTTGTGCGGGGTGCCACTTTTATCGTGCAGAAGGCCGAGGCCAATCATGGGATTCAGAAGGAAACCACTTAGAAAATGTAAGACCAAGACAAATAATAGATCTTTACATAGATTGATCTATATCACTTCTGCTATTATAGAATTTTTCACTGAAGCAAATCGTGTTTTCAACAGGCTCCTTTTGGCCCCCCTTCTGCATTAATCCAAGGAACCTTAGAAGCACAGGGAAACCCATTTTACAAAATTCCAGTAGAAGACTGTCCAACAATTAGAAGAGGTTCAGTTGCCTGGGTTGATTCAGGACCAGAATTCTTCATAAGCATTGCCAACCATGGGGAGTGGAGGAAAGCATACACAGTTTTCGGTTCTGTTCTTCCAGAAGACATGAATATAGCCGAGAAAATTGCCTCACTTCCTACAGTTTCTGATGTTTGGAACAATGTTAATGTTTCTGTCTTGGAAAAACCTGTTCCCTTGTTGCTACGAAGAATCCAGAAAAGCCTTGCAGATATTAGCACCAATGCAAATTCAGATTAGAAATCTGTAATTGCAAATATGGATATGGCAAATATGCCTTGCAAGTGCATGCACGTTTCACTAACTTCATAAGTGAAGTCTGAAGACGATACGAGAAAGGGAATTTAGAGCCCTGCTTTCTTCTTTGAGCGTATATACTTCACATTAGTCGGCATGCATAGGGTGCACTAGCCGCAGCCGACTAATGAGATACGGGCTGTTTCTTTACAAAAATACAAAGCAAATAAATGAACATTTACTTTGCGATAGTTCCCAGTGGTTTAAGGTGTCATTTTAAGTTTTGCGTGATGGTATAGTATATTTGCACTGTGCTCACTAATTCCTTAGCCCATTATGATCTTTCAATGAGTAGAAGGACGCGGGGAAACAACAGAATTGAAAGCAGTAAAAAAGAAAGATGCTATTTTGTTTGTGATATAGACTCAGATCGAAGAAAGAATATAGAGGAAGATAAGAGATCCATATGAATAACAATCCATTTTCCACAACATAACAGAAGAGTACATCAAATTTTTATAGACGAAGCAGCAACAGTATCTGAAATAACAGAACTAATAGCATGCGACTCACCAGAAACTTCTACACAACTCCAACTTCTATGCTTTATAAGTTTGAAATCCCTCGGGAATTTCTAAACAAAATACATATAAATGTACAACAACTAGGACTAATCATTTGTTAGATCTATTAAAAAGACTATCAGAACTGAAGTTGCTTATCTAACAGATTGCTACAGAAGGAGCCGTCAGAATCCTTTAATGGCATTACATAAAAGATAGAACTGCAACTACGCTCAGGCATTTAGATGTGGAGGCTTCGCAGACAATTGAAGCCATGTCATAGATTCGGTTGACTTATTCAGAGCCACCACGGGGCTGCTTGTTTGATACGGTGCTCTAGCAGCAATCCTGCAAAGACAAGAAATGGTGTTCATGAGAATCAATGATCACTTGTAGTGCAAGACTTGTACAAAGGGACTGAGGGGGGTGTACATATATATATAAACAGATACACCGAGTAATAGGATCGAGAAATATTTCTTGATTTATAATTTCCTTGATTTGTTCAAGTGAGCTCACCTGTCCTTCCTCTTCTCTAAGAACCGATGAAGTGAGGCTTTCCTAGCAATCGGAAGATCTGTAACGAAAGTACGCTATGATTAAAAAACACATTAACAGTAACACAAATCATCCATCCGTTTGAATATCATAGTGACGGAAAGAAAATTACCACCAATCACAGGTCCAGATGGTGACTGGGGGCGCTCTTGAGCCAAAGTGTTGCCGATATTAGGAGTAATATTTACATTAGGAGAAACTGGCCTTTGGGAATCAGAAGAAAATCTAGTTGAATTATGAGGAAACGATGGCTGGCTCTGAGGAAAAGAATAAGCAAAGCTGTTCTGTATAGGGGATGTTTCTTTGCTGGCAAAGGCCAAGATCTCCTTGACTTTTTCAGAAGGAAAATCATCGAACACAACAACTTGCCCACCATAAAAGACTGTCATCTGTGCAGCGCTTGTCTCCTTAGTGACAGACTTAGATACACTGTACATCATAATAGGTAAATCACCAGAGTCATAAACTAGTGTATAGTCATCGGGTTTCTAAAGTAATTGTATTGATCCGTAAAAAGCTCGAAAATGACTTAACACACCTGGAATTTGCCATCTTCGGAATCTCTTCAGTGGAGAGATGCGGAAATAAGTTCATTGTAGAAAAGTTTTGCGCTGTGGTGTTGTTCTCCATGGTAGGAAACAAGTTCATGGTTGTGGCAGACTCACAAGACACCTCAGCTAAATCTGTCGATGATTTTAAGTTCAGGCAATTCAGGAATTTGGACTATACACACAAGCCAAATTTTCTCTACTGAAAATATCTTGAATCTTATTGTTTTTCTTTTTACCTTCCAATTTAATCAAATAAAGTTTAAGAAGTGAAAATTGAGACAGAAAGTCATGCCTAGACTAGGAATAATGAGGAATTATAAAAAGGCCCAAACATCTTCAGTTTACTACAGTTACGGTAATTTTACTTCACAACGACCATGAGAATTGGTGGTTCGTAATTTAAACAAGTTTGTTTCAAGGTATCCAAAAAGAAAAGAAGCTGCATGCGATACTTTCAAATAAGACGGTAAGCCAAAAAAAATGTCGGTCGGGAAAGATAGGGCGAACGGGGAAAATAAAATCAATTTAATCCATACCACTTCCTTCAACGCTAGAAGTCATGTTGCAACTACCAAGGGAAAAGATCTCCAGGTATTCACTACAGAAAGTCTGATAAAAGGTCGATCAGCCAGCGATTTCACAGGCCTCTGGTCGGAGAACTGCAAATACAGTGATGTTGAATACAGAGACAACGAGGTAATTACAGGCGGGAGATAAACAAACCAAGATGCAGCTTCAGAGAATTGTTGAAACGGATGGTTTTCGAGGGAGGATCTAGGTCGGTTAGGTTACTGGGATCAAGGAAGGAGATGATTGGACATGAGAAACTTGGTTTGCTTCCTTCCCTTTCAAACACATGTATTCTGCCCGAAGAATGATTTGATGATAGGTACCTAGAAACAATTTTATCTCGATTTACCTTATAGTTGTGAACCACTTCTCAAACATGTAATTATTCCTCAGCATAACGGAGACATCAAAAGCTGTCGCGGGTTGAACTTGATGTCGGGAGTGTTCGTTGAAAAAATAATTTCGTAAATCATGATAAATATGGAAAAAGAACTTTATCTAAATAAAAAAAAGAAAAAAATCGTTTCCATCAGAAACGATCAAACGAGCAAGAACAGTAATGAGTAAGCGAGAGTCTCTTGAGTAGAGGCTAGAAGCCAGAGCAAGTGGGCGTCTTAGAGGAATACGAGAGAGACACGTGGATTCGAATGATATCGGCGCATAGGTGGGGCCCACCCTTGATATGCTAAATGCGCACGCCGGAACTGTTTCTCTTCATGAAACATGGAGCTGGGAAGCATCAAGCATGGGATCGTTCATCGTTGTTCCTGGATTGGCGGGAGATAAACATACCATTAATGAAGACACAAAAGAGAAAACAGTACTATTTTTTTTAAAAAAGTCCTATCTCTTATTTTATTTTAAATATAGAGGTTAGACAATTGGTTCATTACCCGTATATCTTAAATTATCCCCAAATTTATATTCTTTTCAAAATTTCACTATTTTTTCCCACAAAAATGATATCGCGTCAAAGAGTAGTTGTGCATATATATGATTAAAAAAGATATTTTAAAAACAGTAAATATTTATTATAAATAATTAATTTAATTAACTTTTAAAACACGTCAGGCTAAGTTAACTATCCAACTATTATATTGAATGGACAGAGTATTATTCTTGATGTGTATTTTGATGCGAGACATACAATTGTAGCTTTGTGGGGGTGATATAGCATGTGATAGCCCGGGAATCATCTTAAAGGGACTGAACCTATGCAAGTTTATGAATATAGATTGTGTCCGTTTAGAAAAGCAGTAGATAAATACTTTCACGTAAGCTGAGATAAATATGTGAAGTAAATTATCTGATTTACAGAAAAAAATTGTTGAACGTACTTTTAGAGATATAACAGTTTGTCAAATATGCCCATTGTGTGGTTTACTTCAATGTAAAGTCTTCTACGACGACTTGGCCATGCCACTAATCCTCTCAACAGAGAGAAGTGCCTATGGCAGGTCAACGGACGTGTTTGTGATAGCGTTTTTCATTTTTAAATTGTCTTAATTATTAAAAAATCACTTCTGACTTATGAGTGATGTTTGAGATCCTGTTATGGGTTACATAATGAGCAATGAAATGGTTTTTGAGATCATTTTATATAGATATATATGTCATTAATTGTTTTTTTAATAAAATCACCACGTTATACAAATACACTATAAATATGCATTATTTAACAAAATTAATGTTTTTCAAGCTATTTCATATCCAAACTTACTTATAATCCAAATAAGTTTCAATTTTATTTCTCACCCTAAAATTATCACAATATAAAAATCCAATGCATGCATACATGAATGAATCATGTAATAAGATTCATGTTATTTTAATTTATTTTCACTAACTTATTTTTCAAATATTTATTCAGACAAGTTTCAGTTCCATAAAAATCACTTTTGTTACTTTTAATCCACATATAAATCACATTATATAATTTAACTTATACTCTAACTTCATTTTCGAAATACCGTTAAGTTACTTATAACATCGCTAACTCAAATGGTCCAATCAAGCATACATTCTCATGTCTAACTTCCTACGTTGAGTTTAGAACCCTAAACACTTAGGCTATTGCTGACAGCAGGAGAGAAGAAAATAAGGATGATACCCCTGTTTGTATTAATGTTGGAAAATCACGTTTATTCAAAATTTAGACAAAATCATCTTACATACTTATCTCATTAACAACAAAACATTGAAAAAGTAAACTATACTGTTAATCTAAATGCACACAGTAACCCTTATGCCTGGGCAAAATATCTGTCATCAATCTGGATTATACGTTGGATTTAGACTCAACCTCAAAATTAAGGCTCAAGAAAAGTATTCAGTGCACACAAATTAATGTTTATAATTTAAACTTCTATGTCCATTACTAGTAATTGAGCTGTGTTAATTTTTTTTTTATAGTGAAAGGACAAACTAAATCAGACACTAACTCTCCAACAGTGAGGACATACGCTCCCGGTCTCTTCTCACAATCTCTTCGACCCTTTCCGGCGGGGTGGTTAGAATCAACAAGTCGACTGCTATATCCCAAGCACAGCGTGCCAAGCTATCTGCTGCAACGTTGGCTTCCCTGCTACAGAGGCATCACATCAACATCCCAATCCCTTTCCATCATAGCCACCATCCCTTGAAGTATGTTGTAGTCTGGTGAGAACACGAGGCTGGAAACTGTAGTAGCTTCGAGAGGTTACTGCAGTCTGTCTCGCAATTATTTGACAGAAGCCATGGTCTGCTGTAACTTCTGGACCCCATAAGACCCCCCAAGCCTCCGATGATATCACCGAACCAGTCCCTATCGAGTACATGAAACATGCAATCACCTCCTCTCCTGCATCCCGTAGGAGTCCCCTGCAAGTACACCTTTCGTTTG
Source organism: Vachellia pachyceras (assembly GCA_025593235.1). Lineage (NCBI taxonomy): Eukaryota > Viridiplantae > Streptophyta > Magnoliopsida > Fabales > Fabaceae > Vachellia > Vachellia pachyceras. The sequence continues at coordinate 7,756 of JANTPZ010142460.1, forward strand.
AGCGACGCGAGCCACTAGTATTAATCTTGCTAGTGCCTGGAGGCGGGAGCTTGCACAAGTGATGACCAGGTCTCTCACTCAACTTTCCGTCGAGTAGGTTGTGTGATCCCCAAGCTTTTACGGCACATGTCTGAGTTAGAAGCTCCCCACAGGTTCTCCAGGCTTTCTGATTAAACACAAGATCATTGCAAGCCAACCACAGTACACGTGCTTGCACAAAACGACAAACCATAATCTAAACTCACCCCTTCAACCAGGAACTTCTACTTCAGACACCAGAGGAGCCACTTGCCTTGGTTTTGCTAGCCAGAGAATTTCTTCTGCAAAGCCATCGGCACTTGTTGTCTCCACATATAAATAATTAAAGGGCAGTCCCTCAATACATGCAGGATTGTTTCCCGTTCATTTTGGCATCGAACACAGAGTCCTATTGTGCCACTTCCCCATTGCAAGCGAGCGGAGTTCGTTAACAGGCGATCATGAACGCAGAGCCAAATGAATAAGCGGTACCTTTATGGTACATTCAGCTTACATATTAACTTGTGGATCAATGACCACCAAAGTTTGGTCATGAATGCCTGATTCTAGCGGTGTTCCTGCCTCAATCACAGTCCTCCATATTTTCTTTCGCCGAACACACTTTTTCCCATGCCACTAGGTGGGTTCGTGCATGGCCCGACCTACTCCCTCAAAGAAAATTCCTACGTAGCTTGTCAATTTCCTTACACGTACCCAACGATAACGGGATGTTTGAATTGCATTAAGTTGTGCTATTCTTTTTTTTTTTGCCGAACATTAAGTTGTGCTATTCACTAGTAGTAAAATATATAAATATTAATTTTTTAGATTCATTATTATTAAATAAAATTTAGATACTTAATTATATTTAATTTTTTACTTGCGTCATTTTTCTTTCATTTGATGCGTCTGCCTGTCTGCGTTGCTTTCTTCGTTTTTTTTTAATGTTCCAGTTTTTGTCGCGCCTCATCATGGGTTTGCCGCGCAGGTCAAGGCATAACCGCGCAAACCCTTTTTCATCTCTCCACTGTTCCCGGCAGCAACAACCTAAAATTCAAATCAAAGTTGCCCTTTTTATCTATGAGTCTTTTGAATTCGATTTGATCTATAAGTATAATCGAAATCGATGGTTCAATTCCACGAGCACATAATCACAGACCTTCTTGATGATCCCAATGGCGGGCTTGTCATCCTCTCCTCTGGTCTCTCTCTACCCAAGCTCATTGCCTCTCTTCTCTTTCTACACTCTTCTTCTCAAGGAACCCTCCTTATCCTCTCGCCCTCTTCATCTTCTCTCAAATCGAAAATCTTGTTCCACCTCAATGCTCAGAATCCCCAATTCTATCAAATCCCCTCTGAAGTCTCCACCGATCTTCCTGCTCACCACCGCCATTCTCTTTACTCTTCTGGATTAATTTTTTTCATTACACCCAGGATTCTAATTGTGGATCTTTTAACGAACAAAGTACCCACATCCAATATTGCCGGGCTTATCATACTAAATGCGCATTCACTCTCTGAAACCTCCACTGAAGCATTTATAGTGAGAATTATCCGGTCTCTCAACCGAGATGCATACATTCGAGCTTTCTCTGATAAGCCTCACGCGATGGTCTCTGGGTTTGCTAAGGTGGAGCGAACCATGAAGTGTTTGTACATTCGGAAGTTGCACTTGTGGCCGAGATTTCAGGTGTATGTTTCACAGGAACTGGAGAAGTCCCCTCCGGATGTGGTGGATATAAGGGTGCCAATGACCAAATATATGATGGGGATTCAGAAAGCCATTATAGAAGTTATGGATGCATGTCTAAAGGAGATGAGGAAGACTAATAAAGTTGACGTTGAGGATTTGACGGTGGAAAATGGGTTGTTCAAGTCGTTCGATGAGATTGTGCGGAGGCAGTTGGATCCAATTTGGCATACTTTGGGGAAGAGGACGAAGCAGCTGGTGTCAGACCTCAAGACCTTGAGGAAATTGTTAGATTATCTTGTAAGGTACATGCATTACTTGCGCATACAGTCTGCATACGGTATTAATAGTCTGTAGAGGTTTGTGCTATATGTTATTGTGATGTTATTCATTAAAAATGAGGCATTTTGCGATGCCTGTAATGCCTTCAGTAATCACTCATTAACAAACATGCATGAATCCCTTAATTTTCTGTGGATATTGTAATTATAACAACTCATGGTATTCTTAATAGTTTATTCTTCTGAATAATATTTTATGTATAGGGAATGATCGAGTGACTTTCTTTGGATAGGTACGATGCAATAACCTTCTTGAGGTATTTGGACACATTAAGAGTGTCGGAAAGTTTTCGATCAGTTTGGATATTTGCAGAGGGAAGCTATAAGATATTTGACTATGCAAAGAAACGTGTTTATCGCCTTGAGAGGTCAGATGGTGTGAAATTAAATGAGTCAAACAAGAGTGTGAAAAGCAAAAAGAGAAAATGCAAGGTGGATGGCAATGACGGTGAAGAAGGTAAGAACATATAATTTGTTTATTGATAAACCTGGCATAAATGTTGATTCTGTTGCATGACTGACTTAATCAGTCAGGTGCAAGAAAATTAACATGAAAGCAAGGGAAGAAAAGACATGATGAAGACTCCTATGTCTTTTGGATGCCATTCTTTTGAGCTTATGTTTGTAATTGTATGTGAAGCAGTTGATGGTAGTTCGTCAAAGAGTTCAAATACTGGGTTGTTTTTGGAGGAAGTTTTGGAAGAAGCGCCAAAGTGGAAAGTCTTACGTGTGAGTCAGTGAGTTCCAATTCTACAAGTCTAAATGTTATGATTTATTTTTTGGTGAAACAATAAATTTTATTGGTGTACAAGAGGGAGAATATGGTGAGGGAGGAGAATAAGAATAAATTGTCCTTCCACGAGGGGAACTTAAAAACCTGATTAAACTTACCAATTAGAGGCCATAAATACACTATATCCTATAATGTAAGGACAAAGATGTTCTGTTGAAAATGTATGCATTTTGTGCAAACCAGATAATAGCATGAACGGAACATTGTCTTACTAGCATCGTTATTAGTTTCAAATCCTTTCAAACCTATTATAAAGATCTGCTTGAAGGTTGAAGGACGATCTTTCTATTTGCAAAAACAAAAAAATTATTTCTTAAGAAAGTAGCTGCCCTATAATACAGGGACACATAGGCACATGTTCATTTGATTCTATTTGGTACAGAAGTTAGCTATGAATTTGTGGTACCATTCGAATTTTCTTCTTCCTCTTCCCAATGTTTTTTTTTTTTTGAGAATTTGGATGGCTTGGCTTGATGATATTTTTTGTAGACAGCTGTTGATTATGGTAAGTTTCTGCTTGTTTGAGCTGAATTTGACATGCCCATGTCATATCAGGAGGTTCTTGAGGAGATAGAAGAGGAAAGGCAAAAGCAAGGCATGTCAGGGGAAGAGGTTTTGATGGAAGGTGAAGTTACTGATAATGGAATTGTGCTAGTGGCATGTAAAGATGAACGTTCATGCTTGCAGCTTGAAGAATGCATCATCAATAGTCCAAAGAAGGTTTTTCTTACTTCTCTGCATTTGATCTTATAAAATTTATTCCAAGTGACATTTCCCCTCTCATTTTCATGTCTTCACTTGGTTGGACATTAATTTTCAGGGATGTAATTTGTGTGGCTTTTTGGCTCATTGGCTGTATTACGCATTGCTAAACTTGGCCAGATTGATGCTTTTATAGAACAATGATGTGTAGAAAGGGTAGGAAAGAGAGAGAAAGAGGAAGGATGAAAGAGAAACTGATGGAAATAGGGGGAGAGAGATAAATAGACAAGAGAGAGGGAGGGAGACAGAGTAACTCAAATCATTAATCTCATAAGCCTCCTCACAATTAGTCCTAAACTACCTAGTTATAGCCCTTAGCTACTAACGGTAAATCCTAACTAACCTCTCTTATGTATTATATTTACATATCAAAGACATACTTTACCTAAGAAGAATATCTTTTGGTAGTTTTAAATAGAATTTAAGTAAAAGTGAAGGGATTTGGAACCATTTTGTTTGACATTGTCATCTGATGTCTATGACTATTTCATTTTGAAAAGCTAAAGCCTAAAGCTGTTGAGTGAAGGCTTGTGATTAGCTATATTATATATTTATCTCTGGTCCTTTCGCATGAGTCTCTTGCCCAAAGCTGCAAGCAATTAACTAATATGCTTATTCTTGGAAGATCATTTGTTAGCTGTAAAGGGCTGTTGGGCTATGAGTCACTATTACATTTTGTTCATCAGGACTGTGGTTTCTTATTTGTTCTGATGATGATGCAATATTTGCCGTAGAATAATGTTGACAATTAGTTGGTGTTCTATTTGATTGTTGCATATAGCTTACTACATAATTCTTTGTTATTATGATGGAAGGTGGCGTTCAGATTGATTTTTGCAATGCCTTTTCCCTTTGGCCCTTGTCATTGTTGCTACATAATACTTGGTAATGAATAAGACCGCAAGAAAACTGAATTTTGTGCCCTGTGTCTCGTGTGTGTGAGAAGGTCATGGCTGAAGAATGGAGGAAGTACTTGCTAAGCAAATTACAGCTGCGGGATGTAGTGCGCCAGAAAAAGAAGCTGAAGGATCCCAAAGGTTTTGGTGTTCTTGATGGCGTTACCCCTATGGCACCTGTACAAAATGCTGAAGCCAGCATTAGCAAGCAGGAGCATGATGCACTCTTGGCAGCAGCATCTGGAATGAAAGATATAGCTGAAAAGGATTGTATGATTGAAGATTCTTCAGGACTTGATTCTTGTGGACGGAAACGTGGGAAAGGTAAAGGTAAAGTGGGCAGTAAAAATGGCCCAATTATTGATGATGGCTCTGGAGTTCATTGCAGTAAAAAAGCATCAACGAGTGATAATTTAAGGATTTCTTACTCAAAAAATAATGGCCAAGTGAAGGAAACTAATCCAGTTGGTGCTGGTGGTACAGCTGTAGACAACTTAGTTCTTCGAAGGCACACTAAAGCTGATGCTACAGGATCCTTGAATGCAAAGCCATTACCACCTGTTCATTTTTATGCCTTAGAAAGTGATCAGCCAATACTTGATGTATTACAGCCTTCAATAATTATTGTATACCATCCAGATATGACCTTTGTTAGGGAAATTGAAGTCTACAAATCTGAAGACCGTTCAAAAAGGTTGAAAGTCTATTTTCTTTTCTATGAAGATTCTACTGAGGTGCAGAAGTTTGAGGCAAGTATACGCCGGGAGAATGGTGCATTTGAATCTTTAATCAGGCAGAAATCTATGATGATGATTCCAGTTGACCAGGTTTTTTGTGCTCTTATTAAAATTTTCATTTACTTCTCATGTTCACTATAGCAATTTCACTTTTTTTTTATTTGGTACACTTTACCTGCTGTTGATCAGGATGGTCGTTGTTTGGGATTGAATTCTACTTTAGACGGAGGCTTAACTATCTCCCAAAATTCAATAACAAGAAAAGCTGGTGGGAGAAAGGAGGCTGATAAAGAAACGCGGGTCTGTTATTTTTATTATCATCTTTTTCATCCATGATATGTGATTCATTGACTTGCCGGATTACTTGTATTCTGGGACTTTTCAGGTCATAGTGGACATGAGAGAGTTCATGAGCAGCCTCCCTAATGTTCTTCATCAAAAGGGAATGCACGTTATTCCAGTGACCCTAGAAGTTGGTGACTATATTCTCTCACCATTTATATGTGTGGAAAGAAAAAGTATCCAAGATCTCTTTATGAGCTTCACATCAGGACGTCTTTACCACCAAGTGGAGACAATGGTGCGATATTATAGGATACCTGTACTGTTAATTGAGTTCTCACTCGATAAGAGCTTCTCATTCCAGGTTTGCCAATCATAATTCAACTCTGCCTAAACTGCAATTTAGTGTCTTATCGTTAAAACAGAGTTGCTGGCTAGGTCAAATAAGGAATTTGATATCAGAGAATGCCTGGCCTTTAATTTATGGCCCAGAATTGCAGGTCTAGATGGAAAATGTTAGGTCACGCTGATTTCCTTGCAAGCCTAATTAAATACTATAATTTTGACCTCGCTTGATTGAGTTGATTTGGGGTATATTTTGTTATCCTTCATAACTACAAACGTTTAAACATGCATCTCCTCAACAGATAGTACAGCCCTTTTGTTATGTTTAATTGCTGATTTAGGTTGTATTTATTTATTTTCCAGTCGGCAAGTGATATTGGTGATGATGTCACGCCTAATAGTATTATATCAAAGTTGTCACTGCTTGCTTTACACTTTCCCCGGCTACGAATAATTTGGTCACGGAGTTTGCATGCTACTGCTGAAATATTCACGGCACTGAAGGCAAATCAAGATGAACCAGATGAAAAAAAAGCAATGAGGGTGGGTGTCCCCTCAGAAGAAGGAATTGTTGAAAATGATGTGAGGTAAGTGGTCACTTTTAGAGTTTAGAGATTAAATCTTGTCTCCGAGGATCAGGTGCTAAAATAGGAATTATAGGAACTGCAGCACCTGCATATTAACTCCTTTATCTTGTTTTAGCACAAAATTTTGTTGCTTCTTGCCTGGCATCAAATGTTTTCTTCCGGTTCCTTCAATTTTGAAAGTTGTACAGGATCCCTGTGAGGGATCAAGTATTCCCAAGCTTTTAATACTCCTCCAGGTCCTTAATGAACTACTTAAATTAATTTGAGTATATTAAGGAAGCTAGATAAATTACTTAATTACAACAAATGTGATTTGAATTTCTTAATATACCTCTGCATAACATTGTATTATACAACTATTAGTTTAGAGAAAAATGATAGATATTAGAAATAAAATGAATTGAAGCTTTATATATAGGACTAAAACCAACCCTTTAATTAGCTCTTGTATGTTGAACCGGAGGAGTGTTAAATGTACTCAATGAGCTTCTGTGGACTGGTTCATCTTATACGGAGTTAAGAGTTAATTACTGTGTGACAGAGCTGAAAATTACAACACGTCTGCTGTGGAGTTTCTGAGAAGACTTCCAGGTGTAACAGATTCAAACTACAGGACCATAATGGAAGGATGCAAGAGCTTGGCTGAGCTTGCTCTTCTTCCTGTGGAGAAGCTGGCCGAACTAATGGGTGGTCAAAAAGCTGCTCGCACTCTTAGAGACTTTCTAGATGCTAAATATCCAACATTGTTGTGATCTTTGTAGATACTGCTATTCTTTTATGATGTGATTATTGTTCAAGAGGGATTTTTCCATTGGTCGTCTCGGGTTGTAACATTATTCCATTGAATTTTCAGATTCACGGTGTCATCTTTATTTTAGAAATGTATTCCCATTGTCTTACTTTGCGTGTAAATTTTCAGATTAAATGTACTCGTGGTTTTTATAAAAAGTTTTAATTTAATTGACATGTCGCCCTTGTTTTAAAAAATTGAGGATTAGGGTAGCATGTAACTAGGGTGGGAAAGTATATTATATTTTTATATAATTCAAATTATTGATGACATTACTTGGAAAAAATATTACAAGATTTTTTTTTTTTGGTAATTTGCAAGCCATGGTAAGAATTAATTCAACTAGAGTAAGCAAAATATAATTAGTTGAGCTTATGTAGGATGCTTTCGCTAAAATATTTTACTACACATAATTTAAGATTGAATTCGATTCAAAAGGGAAAAAAAGAAGGAGGAAATTGAATTACTTTTATTACGTGGCTCGTATTAAAATGGTTAGAAATGCGACTGGATGCAAAAATTTGATGTCGTTGACAAAGTAGAAAATAAATGTCTTTAACAGAGTTATCATAAATTGAATTTGATAATATTTAAATCTAACTCAATCAACTAGTTATATAAAAAGAAAAAAGAGAAAAAAATAACTGTAATGTAGGCAGAAATTTAAAAACTTTGGTGCCCCGTTTATGGAATTCTGCATTGCCTTTCATTAGAAGGGGCCCGAGCACAACAGCTCCACGACAACATAGATCCGGACTTTGGATTTAGTACACTGGCACCTCTTGCACACACATGCAAAATTTAATTTTTCGTTTGTATCAAAAAAAAAAAATTTAATTTTTCGCTTGGTTTATGATATTTTTTGAACATTGGAAATTAAATTATATATGCAGTCCTTATATCATATGCTATTATAAAATCTAACTTTTTTTATTAATACATATTTTTTGAAATTAATATCTATGAAAAAAGATATAAACACTCTAATTTATTGACATGCTGATGCTTGTAAACTGTAATGTTTTTCATTTTTGGAAAGACACTAGGTCTGGAACTGTCCTTTTCCCGGTCCCCATCATATTTTTCATCCTGCCTTGCTCATTTTTTCAACCCATTCGAATCCTTATATATATAAAAATTCTTGGAGACAATGACAACCCCACTTTTCCCATATCATTTTCACATCTAAACTTAAAACTCGTCCCCTTCATTGCCTTCCTTATCCCACCCAGTTCGATTACAATCATCTTTCCTACTACTTCGAATTAGTTCTTGAGTCTTACTCGTCGTATGATAGCGATCAGTACAACTAAGATAAAAATCCATTCTTTTATCTTTTGCTTTTATTAGTCAACTAATAATTTATATACACTTCTGTTTTGTTTACTTCCTTCAGCTAAAGCACTTGCAATTCTACCTTTGATTGCATACTGTTTGTTCTTGGTTCGTTAACACACACCACAGTCTCTTCTGCTTGATAAGTGGAGTGAACTCCATAGAGCACATAGAAGATTGTAATGAGGCAAGACCATATAGTAAAACGTTGGAAGGAGATAAGTTTCAATGTTGTCATGAGGAAAATGTTGAGAAAGATGGAGATAGCAGCAGGCCATGGCATGAACCGCACAGACCAATCAGGTTGGGGAAGATAAGGCACTGTGTATTGGAAGAAGCCTGTGATGGTAATCATGAAGCCACCAAACAGAGGAAGGCCCCACCATTGCTGCTTGAACTTCCAAGAAATAGAGAAGCCAAGTGAAGTTGCAGAGAGGAGGAAGAGGAACA
>JANTPZ010142461.1:0-14612 GCA_025593235.1 Vachellia pachyceras
TCACAGAGGATGGGAATTTCCTTGAAGTTCATTCCCAAATCCTGCAACTGCTGCTTCATCTAAAGAACTTGGGCACAATAGCTCACAGCAGCAATATAAGCTTTAGCTGAGGATAATGATACAATTGATTGTTTCTTGCTAAACCACAATACCAATGATCCTCCAAGGAATTGACACTGACCATTTGTACCTTTTCTTTCAGTTTTGTAACCTCCATGGTCTGAATCTGAATATGCAATCAGCTCTTTATTGTTTCCCTTGGGATACCATATTCCAAGATCAATGGTGCTAGCAAGATATCTAAATATCCTCTTCACATTCTCTGCATGTGTTTCCAGGTGCAGCTTGATATCATGCATACATTTCGACACTAAACTGGAAGTCAGGTCTACTTGCAGTGAGATAGAGTAATGATCCAATCATTTCTCTGTATCTCTTGATGTCATAATCTTTGCCATTTACATCTGCATCAAGGAGTATTGTTGAGCTATAGGAGTATCTATACTTTTGCACTGATCCATTCCAAACTTCATTAATGGCTCCTTTAAATACTTTGTTTGGCTAATGAATATGCCATTCTTTCTTTGCTTGATTTAAAGTCCAAGGAAGAAATTTAATTCTCCCATCATGGACATCTCAAATTCTGCCTACATAATCTTGGCAAATTCTTGGCATAGATCATTGATAGTTGTACCAAATATAATATCATAACGTAAATCTGTACAACTAATATATCTATCTTTGAATGCTTAACAAATAGAATTGTATCAACCTTTCCTCTAATACAACCCTTTTTCATTAAAAAAATTGCTCAATCTTTAATACCAAGCCCTTGGTGCTTGCTTCAAGCCATAGAGTGTTTTCTTGAGTTTATAAACATAATTTGGTTTAGAAACATCTTCAAAACCAAGAGGTTGTTCAACATAAACTTCTTCCATAATAAAACCATTTAGAAAGGCACTTTTGACATCCATTTGAAAAAGTTTGAAATCCATTAAGCAAGCAAAGGCAAGTAAAATATGTATTGCTTCTAATCTTGCAAAATGAGCATATGTCTCCTCGTAATCAATCCCTTCTTCTTGATTGTAGCCCTTAGCTACCAATCTTGCTTTGTTCCTGACAATGATTCCTGATTCATCAAGTTTATTCCTGGATACCCATTTTGAACCAATAACCGGGTGATCATTTGGTCAAGGTAGCATGTCCCAAACTTCATTTATTTCAAACTAGTTTAACTCTTCTTCCATAGCAATAATCTAATCATTGTCAGTCAAAGCTTCTTCAACATTTTTATGCTCTATTTTTGAAATGAAAGCTGAAAATTGAGCCTCATTTAAAATTCTTTTTCTAGTTTGTACACCTTCATTCACCTCTCCAATTACTTGATTGATGGGGTGATTGCGGATGTACTTTCAAGCTCTTGGTTGAGGGAAATGTGGATGTTCATCTGATTGATCATTTTCTAATTCATGCATTGGTTGACAATCAGTTGAACTATCCTTGGTAATATTTTTAAAACCTTTTGAAATAACAATTTCTTCATCCAAAACATGTTTTTTTAGTTTCAGTTTCAACAAAAACTACATGTATAGACTCTTCTACCACACAAGTGTGTTTGTTGAAAACTCTAAATGATTTACTTCTATTTGAATAACTTAGAAATAAACCTTCATTAGATTTAGGATCGAATTTAGCGAGGTTGTCTTTACCATTATTATAGATGAAGCATTTACTGCTAAAGACTTGTAGATGTGATAAATTCAACTTCCTTCCTTTGAACAACTCATGAGATGTCTTTCCCAGCAATGCTCTAATGTATGCTCTGTTTAATATATAGCAAGTTGTGCTTAGAGCATATGCCCAGAAAACTTGCGACACCTTCTTCTTGGTCGTCACAGCTCTGGCCATGTCTACTAAGACTCTGTTTTTCCTTTCAACTACTCCATTTTGTTGAGGAGTCCTCAAAGCGGAGAAGTTATGACTGATCCTTCACTTTCACAGAATGCTGCAAAGTCTCGATTCTTGAACTCTCCTCCATGATCTGTTCTAATGGAAACAATAGACATACCTTTCTCATTTTGGACCTTTTTGGTAAATACAGTGAATGACTCAAAAGTTTCATTCTTAGATGATAGAAATATGGTCCATGTAAATCTAGAGAATTCATCGACAATCACTGAGGTGTAAAGATTTCCTCCTAACCTCTTTACTCTAGCAGGACCCATCAAATCCATATGAAGTAGTTCAAGTGGCCTCTTTGTTAATATTTCTTTCTTTGATTTAAAAGATGACTTAGTTTGTTTACCCATTTGACAAGCATCACAGACTAAGTCATTTTTGAATTTTAATTTAGGAAGCCCTTGAACTAATTTATTCTTGATTAATCAGTCAAGATGATTCATGTTAATGTGTGTTAGTTGTTTGTGCCATAAATGACTTTCATCAGCTTGACTAATTAAACAAGGGTTTGTAAAAGCATTTTCTAAGTTAATGGTATAGCAATTACCATCCCTAGGGGCTCAGAGTTGGATATTCAATTTGTTCTTGTCAATGGGAAGATCTTTCTTGTTGATGATGAAGCATTCCTGAGAATCAAAGATCACCCAGTTATCTTTGTCGGCACTATGACTCACATTGAGAAGATTATGACAGAGCCCTTTAACATGATAGACATCTTTGATAGGTGCTCCATTAGGATTTGCTATTTCACCAATTCCAGTGATTTTCCCAGGATGATTTCCTCTGAAGCTCACCTTTCCACCATCCTTGGCTTTCAGGCTAACAAATTTACTCTTGTCACCTGTCATGTGTCTTGATCATCCACTGTCAATATACCATTTGCTCATTTTGAATACTCTAAGACACACCTGTAAGAAGATTATCTAATAGTTTCAGGTACCCGAGTCTTGTTGGGTCCTTTTGGGTTGGTTCTTGGGACTTTTGGAATATGTGTTCCTTTTGGTATCCATCTGTATGTTCCTAAGGCTCTATTCCTTTTAAAATAACACGAAGCAGTTTTATATCCCTTTCTATTATAGTAATTGCAGAAGGCAAAAGGTTCAGATGCATGCACTGACTTTTGAAAATAGTTTTAAAGGAAGTGTAATGAATGATTTACAGATAATAGTTTGAACGTAATGAATGTCGAATGTTATTCACAGTTTCATCATATTCACAGTGAATAACATCCGACATTCATTACATTCAAACTATTCTCTGTAAATCATTCATTACACTTCCTGTACTTTAGTGATTACATGTCTACTCTTTCAACAGAGTCAATATAGCTTTTCTCAATTGTAAATCTGTGAGAAACACAAGGTTAGGATCTTGAGTCTGTTGGGCTGAGTTTGAGTTAGAAAATAGAGTGTGTAATACTTTGTTATAGTGAAAAGTGTAAAGGGGTGAGTTCCCGTTGTAAAGGCTTGTGGAGGTCTCTGGATTGAGAAATCTCAGAGGTGCTCTGAGGACTGGACATAGGTCAAGAGGACCGAACCAGGATAAATCTTCCGTTTCCATCTTCTATCTCTCTCTCTTTCGATGACTTGTTTTTATTATGTGCATTGTGTTTTTTAAATTTAAAAAGTGACCAATTCACCCCCCACTTGGTCAAATCCTACACTAACAAAATCAACATGGATAACATGATATACTTGCGTTTCATGCACAAAAGAGGAGATGGGTTGTAGATTATCAAGAGAACAAGACATGAACTATATATGCTAATAAGGCTACCGTAAGGATTTCTTCCATCCATACTGAGTGCAAGCCTGAGGTTCATTGGCTCATTGCCAAACTTAGGAAACAATCCATCAATTTTCTTTCACTCAAAAGAATTGATTAGATGTCGAATCTTTCCATCACAAATTCCTCATATGGATGCCATGTCAAATTTTTTGCATAATTTTCATTAGCAAATATGTGCTTGAACCTTTGTACAATTGAAAGATAATACAACACCTTTATAGGAGCCCTTTTGATTTATGCCTTGATGTCTCACATATCGGACACTTCTCTAGCTCTTTAAATTCTTTTCTATACAATATACAATCATTAGGTCATGCATGTATCTTTTTATATTACATGCTTAATGGACACAATATCTTCTTTGCATCATAGTAGCAATTTAGCAACACATTCTCTTCCAGAAGCATGTCCTTCAGTAACTCAAGAATTTTTTTAAAACTTTTGTCACTACACCCATGTCGTACTTTCAAGCTCACCAATTTTAGCACTGCATTCAATGGTTGGTACTTTTCACACCCTGGATATAGAGGCTTCTCTGCATCACTCGCATATTATCATGTATTTACTTAAAGGCCTCCTCCAACATCACGAACGATGTCCTCCAACCGATCATCCATATATGTGTCATTATCATCGTAGGTATCTCCTATTTGTTGAGATGTACTTGGCCTTTCCATTTCTTCACCATGCCATATCCATACTCTATAACTCTTGCAAAATCCCTCACAAATTAAGTATGTGTATATGTTCTCAACACTTAGTCACCTCTCATTCAAACATTCAACACAAGGATAGTAAAACCTCCCTCTAACATCAACATTTCTTTTAGCAAAGTTCAAAAAATCTTTCACCCCATTATCATATTCAACAATCGTTCATTTATCATCTATCCAACTACGTTCCATATTTCAATTCCTAAAGAAGGAAAGAGTAAAAAGCTATTTAATCAACCAAATATTTGACTTCCTAAAGAAACTTAACGTATGGGATAGCTAGGAAAACTAAATGACTTTATAAATCAAAATGGTTGTACAATGGTATGATTTGATGGATTAAAAGTGTTAGTGGCATACAAGGTTAAATAGAGGTGTATGAACCTGAAAGAAGTAGCAACATGTGAAACCCAAAAATTTGTGTCCATAATAAAGCAAGAAACTAAAGAAAGGCAACTAAATCATATACTCTTGAAACTACTTCAGGTATTTCAATAATACCCCCAAAAAATCACTCTCAAAGTGAAAGCATGATACACAACTAGGAAGAATCACATATTAATATAGCAGAGACCTAAATCTACAAAAAAATCCAAAACTAAGAATCAACAAAAAATTTAGAAGAATACATGAACGATAAGGGGGAGTCTGTTACCTAAGCCGACAGGGTGGCAAGGGAGTGATTTTTCCTATGAGGCTCAGGCAACAGTGAACACAAGGCTTCAGATTTCTGAGCATGAGAGCAACAGTGAATGCGAGGCTTCAGATTTCTAAGCATGAGAGCAACGACGAGCAATGGTGAATGAGCTTCAATGGTGAACGAGCACGATAATGGTGAACGAGGAATGGAGAAGGCAGAGTGCAAAGGAGTGGGCTCTTGATTAGTAGAAGTGAAGAAAGGCAAAGAAGGAAAAGTGTGGCATGGGTTAATGAGGGTTGAATTTTTAGAAATTTGTACTTTTAGATCACACATAAAGGGTGTGGTCTAAAAAGTTCACAATTTAGACCGTATCTAAAAATATATACTTTTTAGACCGCACCACTAATGTGCAGTTTTAATTGTGGACTTTTTAGACATCGTAATTTGGTTCGGTCTGAAAAGTATATCATTTTAGATCATACCCCTTACATGTGGTCTAAAATATTAACGTTTTAAACCCACCAAAAGATTTAAAATTTGTACTCTTATTCACAAAAATGACACTGGTCAAACTTTTTAGACTGCATCCTCTATATGCGGTCTAAATAAACTTTTTCTACTGGTGATAGTTGAAACGTATGCAGTAGTCAACCAAAAGGCTACTAAAACATTAGTTGAAATGCAGGGATATGAATCTCTTTAGATTATAAAATATCTACAACCTTTTACATGAGATTTGTTTACTGCACGATTCACTATTGTCATTTTGATGAATTACTTTTCTCAATATCAGGAGGAGAGAATAAGCAGTTAGGTAAAGATATTAGCTAGAAGAAATTATCATTAGCTCATTTTAATCCTTTAACTAAACGATATAAATTGAAGGTTCAAAAGACAATTCATATACAGAATTTAGTCAACCAAATGCCTAAGTATTTACTGACCTAAAGAGAGTGACAAAGTCACATATCTTAGTTGCTAATGCTCCTACAAGAATTGATGTCCCTAAAGGATAGCCTATTATAAACAAACCTAAAGCACGCTTGAAAATTGGAGGCCCATCAGTTCCAAAGATAAAAATTCTTAAAAAAGAAAAAGAGCCAATAATATAGCTGAGCAAGCTAAGGATAATAATAAAAATTTGATTGCTATAGAAAAGCAATCTCCTGAAGAATTATTATCTCCAAATGATAATATTGTGATCCCATAAAATACTTAGGTACCTGACACATGGGAATAATGAGATCTCAATAAATTATGTCATGAATGGAATATGATGGGATCGAAATGAAGTCAATATTCATGTCATTTTTGCTTATAATATAGCATATGATGTAATGAATTATGCTAAGGATCATGAACCTGAAACATTCTCATCCATAAATCCTGTAATAAAAGTCCATCTAAATCAATTAAGAAAAATAAGTTTAATAAACTGTCATCTCAACCCAGAGATGGTTTAATACCATTCAAACAACAATTGTATTATCCAAAATAGAACCCCCATGTAGAAAACAATCGATATCAAAACACCCTTACCAGGGTGGCATATGCCCACTTCATAGACTAACATCAGCAGATTAGCAGTGATACAACATCATTCAAAATGAGTGAAATGATATAAAGAGTATGTAAATCCTAAACGTATGCTAATATATACATCTTCCACATAAATGTCCTAAAAGGAGGAGGTCCTACAAAAGGCTGACACAAATACTATGCCTCTGGCTCTTTTCCTTCCCGTCTACCAGTACTGCGACCCTCTCCTAAAAATGTTGAAACCACGAGATGAGACATAAAGTCCCAGTAACCAACAGATAATTTATCAAATATTCAAGAAGGGTTATAAGAGGTGAAGTAAGGATAAGTTTTAACATTATATTGATAACATTTCTAAACCAATGGGGTACTAGATCATCATATAGATACCAAACGTAATACTACACTTGATATAAATAAGATGGTAAAATGACAAAGTTCCAACTGAATACATTAGTAACAATTGTATACCAATACAGTAAAATACAATCTATACATAATTCCATCCACCAAACTTCTCCTTGTATCACCTGACATGGACTCTAACTTATAACGATAGAAGACTTGGCCATATTCAACCACCAATATAAGGTTAATGAGCCCCCTCCTAGCCGACCACAACTGGGTCCAAGACTATGAGATGTCATCCTCTCTATGGTCACCCATAACTGGGTCCAAGACTCACGAGAGTTGACCATTCCCAAAGCTGTCTACAACTGGGTCCAAGACTGGTTAGGTCCAAATGATTGAACCTTATTTATATCACTGTTGTACTTGAATTTCCAGAGTTTTTGATTCAATTTTAGTCCATCATGACCCTTTTTATGCTTAATTTGAGATTTAGAGTTGTTATTTTGTATTAGTGTAATTTTGGGTGCATTTGCCATGAATAATGATACAATTGTGCTTAAATTCCATCATGAGCAAATGATACTTCAAGTATTTGCTATTTCATTTCAGGAACTCTGAACAAGAACATTAAAAGATAGCTCTGGAAAGTTCACCGAGGCCAAAGTTCAATAAGACAAGCTTGAATCCTCAGGAGAGGTTCGCCGCAACTAAATCCCATGTTCACCGCGATGAATATCGCGCAGCAGCAACGAATCAGGCTCCAAATGGAAACAAAACCTGACCCACCTTTTTGGATCTGATCCTGGACAATTATTATGACCTAAATAGGGTAAGTGTCGAAGGAGGAGAAGGAGGAGGAGGCAGAAATCATCACCACTCTCATTTTCATCTTATTTTCTCTTCTCATAACCTAACATCACCCATTTTTCACCATCAATCCATCCATGTACCTCCTATCATCCATTCGGAGCTCGATTTCGCATCCAATGAGTAGCTGAGCGTATCCTATCCTCTTGAAGATGAAGATAGTTTGAGTTTAAAGTTTCGCAAGGAGAGTATTGGTTTTCAATCTGTATTTATGTTATATATTACTTTGTTTCTGAGTTAGAACTGGTAATTTGTATGTAGATATTTGGTCTCGGTCGAGCCAAACTTGGATTAATTGTGTATTGAACTTGTTTTGTGATTGACATGTTAGAGTGAAGTCTCACTTCTACCTATTCAATGAAATCTTTGTTGTTCTCTTCTATCTTCCTAGTTGTGCTTGATTTTAGAGGCAATGATGTGTTGAGTTGAATTTGTCACTTTGCGATTTCCGTACACACACTAAGTGTTTTTAAAGGGTTTCATGGAATGGAGTTCATTACATGAAATTTCTGATCCAGCGAGTTGTTGGGGTTTTCATTACGAAAACTAATACTTTCCCTAATCTTTTGTGAACTATGATGGACATATTCATTTTCAAGAGGAATCTATCATCAAACACTTTTACACCTCAATCTTGTTTTGCAGCTTCCTCTTAATTCAAAAATACCAAAAAGAAATTCTGTTTTGTATTTAGCATTTAGGCACTTAGTTATTTTGAATCAAAAACAGTTTTCAATTGCAAAACTAACTTAAACACAAGCTAAATCTAGTAGTACACAAAGCTCCGGAGAGAATGACCCTAGGGTTGCACCCTGTGCAAGCCTTGGAAATCACAAATCTTTTTATCCATTTCCAAGGCTAGACAACGACAAAATTTTACAATCTGTGGCTTAGTGGTCGAATCACCAATATAATGTCAACCACTATGATCAGTAGTGGCGAATATTGCCATGGACTTTATGATGTATCCAATATATCATCTTCCTAAACTTCATCACAACACAACACAAGCCCTAACGATACAGTCACCATCAATTCATAACTCGTTTATATATATATATTCTCATTTTTCCATCATGTTCTCAATTGTAAAGTAATATTATATTATATAAAGAGTCATTAAATAAATCATAATATCAAAATATAATCCGCTTCACCAATGATTCATAAACATATAGGACATAGTTTTCAAAGGTAACTTCATGTTAATTTCACAATTTAATCACCATAAGAAACTTTACATCAATATAACACTTACGGTTCAAAAGATGTTTTCCAAAACATCCTACAACCCATGAAAAGCTTATAAAATAAATTAAACATGGTTACCTCATGTTAAAGCAAATATGTTATACCACAATAATCCAAGCCCAAAGCTCAAGTCACCAAGACACAATTAATCTACACAATTGATTAAATCACATTAATATAATGCTAATAAAACAAGTATATATTTAAATAAAACTTATTTTCTTTCCAAACTTTAAGTTTTCCAACAATTTTCCACCTTCCATCATAATTCAAAACTTTTATCTCAATCCCCTTCATATCATCCAATAGGTCTATTGCTCTTCCTTAAAATTATACCCAATATACCAAAAATCCCAAAAAATCATTATCTTTAAATCCTTTAAAATCACAAAAATCAAATATCTTCAAATACTTATCAAAATCCCAATTTCCTTCTTCCATAAATCATGTTTCATCCAGTAGAATCACTAAAAATATTTATATTTCCTTAATGTATACAAAAACACTAACTTTCAACACTTAAAGTTTCACAAAAAATTCATAATATTCATATTTTATCATCAACATCAAATCTCATCCTTTTCAAGAATTTTTATAGGCTCTAATGAACTAAAAGAAATTATAAAACTCAAGCTCAATGGGTACAAATATCCTATATATTCCAAAAATAAAAAGATTGTCTAAAAAATTTATTTAAAATTCCTAAATCAATTAATAACCAAACTAACCCAATTAAATGACCAATAACACTCCCAAAATCCAAAATAAATTGTTGAATATCATTTCCATTTGGCAAATAATCATAAATAGCAATACTATGTTTGATTTAAAAAAATTGTTATAAAATAATAAAACAAGCAAATCAAAAATTCAAACTGATGAAAATTATCCATTAACATCCTTCTACCTTTATATACTCTTACATTGTCAAAACTTAAAACTTCTCAAAACTCTAACTCTAGAAATTTCATCTAATCAGAAAAAAATTACTACCATATGAAAGAGAAAAATTCATAGAACAACTTTCATGAAGGAAGTTTAGCGATTAGAGGTAGTTTTACTCACCAAATTAAGCTCCAAAATGTTAACAATGGTGAAAAACGCGACGGTGCAAATGATGAACAGTGATGAACAGTACCACACACAGAAAAACGACGACTCTCTTTCTCTCTTTGTGACTGTTTAAATAAATCTTGTGATGAGAATTACACAATTTGGCCCAAAGGTTTCTAATATTATGAAAAGGGCCTGTTTCTTTCTCTCTCTTTTTTACCATTCAACTATTTAAATATATATTATAGTTTATTTTAAATTTCAAGAATCATAATTAGGTAAAACCATATTACTTAAATAATAATAATAATAAATTTTAATTATTATAAAACAATATTTTCTCATGATAATTTTAAAAAAAAAATAAAAAATAAAAATTTTAGGATGTTACAAAACCAACATCCATTGCTGAGTATCAACAAAAAAGTATTGGCCCCTATGGAAGGATGCTATTAATGCAGAATTAAAATCATTGGAAAAATGGAAAGTTTTTAGACATGTAGTCCTCACACATACAGATGTAAAGCTAGTTGGATACAAATGGATATTTGTATGAAAGATAAATGAAAATGGTGAAATTATAAGATGTAAGGCATATCTTGTATTCCAATTCTTTACACAAAAAGCTTATCGATTTTGAAGAAACTTATTCACCAGTAGTGGATGTGACTTTTTGTTACTCACCAGTACCCCTTACTTTTTGTTACTTAATTAGTCTAGCAGTAAATAAAAGGCATGATTTACGTCTAATGGATGTCATAATTGCCTATTGATATGATACAATTGATAACGATATTTATATGAAAGCCCTTGAATGACTCTAGATGTGAGAAACATCATATGCAAGTCGTCGAAAACAATATTTAAATAAGTTAAACAAGTCCTTACATGGATTGAAGCAATCAGTGTGCATGTGGTATAATTGACGTAGTGAATGTGTTAAAAGAAGGATATAAAAATGATCTAATATGCCCATACATTTGTATGAGAGTTTGTTATAATTGTTGTTTGTGTTGATGCTTTGATAATATCAATATCATTGAAACTACTAAAGAGCTTCAAAAGGAAAACGATTGTTTGAAGAGAGAATTTGAAATGAAAGACTAAGAAAAAAAATTATGTTTGGGATTCTAGATTGAATACATAAAAAATAGGATCTTTGTATATAAAAAACTTACACATGGAAGGTTTGGAATGTTTTTCAATGGATAAGTCACATCCATTATGTACCCTAAATGGTTGTAAGGTTTTTACGACTTGATAAAGATCCTTTTAGACCTCGAGAAAGCAACAAAGAATGAGATGAAGAACTACTTTGTATGGAAGTACTATACCTTGTGCTATTGAAGCACTAGTGTATTTTGTTAATCACACACTGATTGACATATCATTTGATATTAACCTGTTAACAATATATAGTTCTTCATTATCACGAAGAAATTGGAATGGAGTGAATCATATTCTTCATTATTGTAGAGGCACTATGTATATGGGGTTATTGTACTCAAGTGTATCCAAGAATGAATTGATCGTTTACAAATATGATAGATTTTGTCTCATCCACTAAAAGGTAAATCTTAGACAGGATACCTATTTACAAGTGGAGGTACAACTAAATCAAGGGCGAAAAAGCAAAGCATATTCAACAAAATTTCTTCTTCACTCGTGACCTTAAAAGGGTGAAATTAATATCCAGCAAATCCATCCCAATGAAAATCTAGTAGATTTATTCACTAAATCACTCTTGGTACAACTTTTGAGAAGCTTGTTTGTGAAATCAAACTTATCAAACTTAAAGATATCTACTAAGGTTGTCAAGAGAGGAAGTCTATACATGTACTCATTTTTTCATTATCTAGGTTTAATCCCACTAGGTTTTCCTAAAAATGTTTTTAATGAGGTATCATTAAAAAGTATATATATAAAAGGGTAAAGTAGCATTTTTGCCACGGAAGTTCACGCGTTAGAGCATTGTGTATCCGGAAGTTTTCGAGGGACCAGATTCGCCACGGAAGTTTGTAAAACGAATAATTTTCACCTGGGCCAATGGAAGCGTGACGGCCGTTTGCCAAGTCGGATACACTGCCACATCATCCTCCATGCTGTTTAACTCCCTAAACCTCTCTTCCTTTTGATTTACATGTTAGCTTACCAAGTAGGATGTTCATTCGAATGATGAGTGTGTATAATTCGGATGCCAAACCAAGCCTTTTGAAACTGAACACAGAGAACGCGATTCAGGAATTGATGTTGCCAAACAATTTTTTTCAGTTACGGTTCAAAAAGTCACACACTGATCTCATTCCGATGAGAACTATTCCTCATTCAAATGCATGACAGACCCCTTTCTGACGAATTAAAGTTAGAGAGACTCAATCGAATGAGTTGTTCACATGAATCGAATATGAATTTCCAAACCGTTGTTCACAGGTACGGTTTAGAAAGATACGACGCTTCGTCCAATTCGAATTAGTTTTATTCTTCATTCGAATGAACCGACAGATTCGATTAAGTTATTCTCCTCATTCAATTAGGTATTTCTAAACCGCCGTATTCCTGCACGGCTTAGAAAGTCAAGCACTGATCTCATTCCGATGAGAACTATTCCTCATTCTAATGTGTGACACACCCCTTTCTGACGAATTGAAGTTAGAGAGACTCAATCGAATGAGTTGTTCACATGAATTGAATATGCATTTCCAAACCGTTGTTCATTGGTATGGTTTAGAAAGATACGACGCTTTGTCCAATTCAAATTAGTTTTATTCTTCATTCAAATGAACTGACGGATTTGATTAGGTATTTCTAAACCGCTGTATTCCTGTACGGTTTAGAAGTTGAGGATGATGCATCCATTCAAATGAATGTAAGAACCAAAGGTAGAGTGACTCCCTCGAATAAGGCATTGAGCTGATTCAAATATGGAGCTCCAAACCGTTGTTCTCTGGCAGGGTGTAGAAGGTTTTTACGCCCTATTTATTCGAATGTTATTTATTCTTCAATCGAATGAAGTTACACATTCGAATAAGTTCTTCTACTGATTCGATTATGGATTTCTAAACCGCCGTATTCTACGGTTTAGAAAGTGAGGATGATTCATTAATTCGAATGATTTGTATCCCTCATTCAAATGAGTGGATTGAGCGGATTCGAATGTGGACTTCCAAACCGTTGTTCACAGAATCGATTTAGAAAGTGTGGACGTGGTATCCGATACGATTTATCCTTCAATCGAATGAAGTGACCTATTCGAATAAATTATTCTACTTATTCGATTAAGGATTTCTAAACCGTCGTGTTCTTTTACGGTGTAGAAAGTGTGGACGATGCTCCATTCGGATTAATTGTACCCCTCATTCGGATTAACTGATTCGTGTAAGGTTTTCCAATCCTTTTTTTCATTTTCGAATGAGTTTTATCCTTCATTTGAATGAAGTGACGGTTTAATAGCATTGTTCATTACAGTGTTTAATATCGTATTTTAGGCATGTGTAATTATGTTGAATTATGTATTGAGTGTTTAATAGCAGATTAAATAGCATTGAAAGTGAGAAACAATCAATTCTTGAACAAACAATCCAGGAGTTAGAGCAGGTGTGAAACGTAATTCCAGACAAGGGGTTTGGAAATGAACAGTTTAGTTATAGGACTCCTCGATTCCTGATCTTGAACATTAATCAGATCTGTGTAGCCATAAATTTCACCCAACAACCCTTCAACTACTACTGCCTTTAAAACCTTGATATCCTTTGAAACTCTAGTGTTTATCCGGTTACACAGATTTCCCCCACCCGAAGAAGTTGTATTCAGTTCTCTACAGCTTTGACTATGTCGACGATCAAGAGGGGACTAAACATGAGACTGGATGGTAGCAATGGATGAACACTCCAGGGTTCATTGATTATTTATTACCGGTGTTATGTTTCGTCTTCTTCTTGAGTGTCATCATCATCAATGGCTGATTTCCCAGCCAAATGTCATCATTTACTTCCTTCCCATGTAGCTTGTTCACCTTGTTCAATATATTCCATTGGCCCATCCCATCGAGCGGTCATCTGGGTTGTTTACCATATTCCACTGACCCCTCGAGGGATCGACAATTTATTCGGATGTTTAGTTCCATTGTATTTAATTTGGATTGTTAATGATAATGCACTCACTCCTGGATGGTTCAACTTTGTAGGTTTAAATGCTGCAGAAACAAGGAAGAATATTGTTATGAATTCCTAATCTGGATTGTTCTTGTTATTTTCCCAGTTTTATTGTAATGTTATCATTTTAATCTTCAGTATCATTTAATCTAGAAGAACGATATATTGTTATTTTCACTCCTGGACAATCATTCACTTACCGTTTTTCATCATTTCCACTGACGCCACAGGGTGAAGCATAAATATGGACATTTGGCCATTACAATGATTTGTTCGTTAACAGAGTGAAAAATACCCTCA
>JANTPZ010142462.1:0-12146 GCA_025593235.1 Vachellia pachyceras
GTGGAATCTTACCCCATTATATTAACATTTTTCAGGTGATTGTTCTAGTAGGCAGCAAGGGAATGCACCTATGGAATGAGCCTTGTTGGCTTTCTTGTGCCCTTAGGCACATGTTATTATTTTGAATTGCCATGACCCTAAGACTTCCGCATTTTATTTTGATTTACTCTGATATTTTATGAGGATTTGAATTGCTATTTGAACTTTGTATTTTGGGTCGGATTGATGATACTCTTTATAAATGGACGTTGGAAATCCTCATTATCGATATACGGTGAAAACTTCGTTACGTATTTCGATATTAAATTTAGGGTGTTACAATTGAGGCAGCTCAAGGGAATGAACTCCGATGCGTTTTCACCGTGCGTGAATGAATGTTCATTACAATAAAGCTTACCTCCCCCGGTTTGGTCTATTTAGACTATTTAAATTTTTTTTTACAGATTTTGATGTAAAATCTAGATTTCGGAGAATAGATTTCAGAAAATAGTTTTTACAGATTTTGAGATAAAACTTGAGTTTTAAAAAGTGATTTACGTTTGGGAAGTTATTAGCTTTTACGGATTCCAAGGCAAAAAAGTATGTATGAAAGAGGAAAGAGAAAAAATGAAAAATATGAAAGAGGAAAGAGAAGAGAGAAAAAATGGGAAAGAAAGAAAAAATAGGAAAAAGTAAAGAGAAATAAGAAAAAAAGTAGAAAAGATGAAAGAGAAAGAAGGAAAAAAGTTGGAAAGAGAAAACATAGGTTTCAAACCGAGTTTTTATAATCAAAATAGCTTTGCAGAAATTTTTGTGTGCTTAACCAAAAATTTAGATTTTGAGGTAAAATCTAGATTTTAAAACTAAACCTAAGAAAGATTAGACAAACAGGCCTTTAATGTAGTCTGGGTTACAGCCAAGTTGGCAAGATCTTGTAAAACATTGGCTTTGGGCTGTTAGGCCCCACCAAAATGACCTAAAGGGGGGATTCGAGTTCCAATCTCAAAAATGGGATCAGCAGTGCTTACACAATCAAACAAGTTCGGTGACGTGGACCTGTCAAGTCCCGCAAACAAAATAATCGTGAAGTGGGTAAAATGTCTTCTCAGTTCGGAGTCCGTTTGAAAATGACTTTTACATTATACGAATGATGAGATGGAACCTATGTTTTAAAATATTGCGTTTGAAAAGTTATGACCTTTTATGGAATTCGAGATAAAAGTAGGTAGAAAAGATGAAAGAGAAAAAATAAAAAAAGTATGAGAGAGAAAATTTATTAAGAGAGAATGTGATTTGATAAGAAAATAACTTTTTTAAAAACTACATCGGATCCATACTTTAAAATTCATTGGATTTTTTTTTTGTTTGAAGACTTTATCCTGTTTAACGGACCATTAACTCTTTTTTCTATAAATGTTCATCGTGAATGCTACTTTTTTTCTTAAATACCTATACATCTATTTTAACATATTCATTTTAACTACCAATACTTTACTATTTTAGTTATCTCTTTGAAACAAAGCATCTACTATCATGAAGCAGATTTCGTCTTATCAAAATATAAAATTGTTCTTTTACATTATTATCAAATGCATGCTTTTCAACCTCAGGGATGATGATAGCAGTCTTTTCTTTTATTATTGAAATCACTCATCTTGAACTTTATAAGCGATATATCTACATTAACCACATCATTGTCTGCATAATTAATCTCAAATAAAGAGCTATGTCACTTATCAAATGGATTCTACTACGACCCTTCAAATTACTTCTGATCTGTAAAGGTTGCATGCTCATATATTTTGTATTAATGTTAATCCTACTCGTATCAAAACTCGGAATCATTCTCCATAATCTCTACAGTGTGAAACTGATCTTTTCCCTTCACTTGAAAGAAAACCAGCACCTAGAATCTTCTTTTTGCATGACTTCGATCTGATGGCTTATCAAGGGACTCCGGTAAGAGAAGCCATGGGCGCAGCAGATTTAAAATGTGCGGCCTTGTGATACTCACAAAATTTACTCTCACTCTTCTAATCCTCTGTATTAATACTTATTGATGCAGATATATCCATAGCTTTTGCAATAAGCCAAAGATTTGCAAATAATGGCAGAATTGATGTGCATGTTTGAATTAACGGTTAAGGCTACTGTGATTAACAGTCTACAAGATAAATACGCGATATAAATTTTATTTTAACCCATATAAACATACTTTTGTGGCACTATACAACCAGGCGTAGTGTTTTGGTTTATATGGTATCTGCATTGACTTATTTTAACTGTATACATTTTATCGTGTCAATTGTCTCACAGTATAATTATGCAACATATAGCCTAAGGTTTTAGTTATATAAAACAAACGTCTACTCGTCTAGCATTTTTTCCCCTCGGTTTTGGATTCTTTTATTCGAGGCTTCATCAATCGACTCTTAATTAAGAAATATTAAAATCAGATTAAAATTTAATGACTTTGTCCAAAAAAAATTAAAATTTAGTGACATTGAGAAAATTACAAATTTTTCTAAAATAAAGAGAAAACTATCTATCTCCACACGATCGAATTTGTGATCCAGTGACCGTATTAAAAAAAATATTGTAATGCAGAGACTAATATCCTCAACTGAGCATAGGCCCGCATAGATCCAGATCCAATTTATTAAATGTCGTTCCGTCATAAAGGTCCACCCTAGCTTATGGCCGGGAAAAGAGTCCACCTTAGCTCTGCTACGGGCCAAAAAAAAAATCTGGTTTAGTTTAATTTAAATTTAAAAGGAAAGAAAAAAAAAGAAAAGCGCCAATTTTCGCCGGTAAGGGCACCCGCGGTTAGAGCGTCACCTCGATTTTAAATTTCCTTCTGGTCCTTAGCAGTTCGACCTCGCAGTCGCGCAGAGACATTTCCCAACCGCCGAGAGTATAATAATTCCAATCCATTCCATCGCCATTGCCATCCATGGACCTCCCCGCCCTTCGCAGGTCGTTCTCCCTCTTTGGTTTTTTTCTTGTTCCTGCAATTCCTCTCACTGGCGCGTTTTTTTTTTTAATTTTCCTTTCAGTCGATTAGAGGAGCTTACAGAGCTTCACAAGCGTTGCGGCGAAGACGTTCCTGAATTAAACTCTTTGGACGAAGAGAAATTACTGCAGGATTTTGCTCTTGAATTGGAGGTGTCGTTGCATTATTATCATTGCTTTCTTTGCCTTTTCCTCGTCCAATAAATACCTTTATGTTTTTCATATCAGCAGAGTAGAATACAGCAGATTGTGACCGAGTGCTCTGATGTGGGTTTCTTAGAAGATGGTGATATGGGTGAGTGCTCTTTAGTTCTTCTGAATTGCTGGCGAGACAAGTCTCTTTGCATAATAATATTGAGGGTATAGTATATGATTTTTAGTAGCCTCCCCAACGTGCTCCCTTCATTGAAGGAGTGGGTTTTCGTCTTTTTTCTTGCTCTTGTTTCTGTAGCTTTCTTCCCGAGGCGGTTCACTGAATAAGATTTCACTAGAATTAGTAATTTGGTAATCGAGTGCTGCTGTATGGACTTAGAAGGTATTGCTAAGTTTTCTTGCGCCACCTGAGTCTGGCTATTTTACTTCCGTCGTTCCATTTTTCACACTGATGCTTACGCATGGACTCTTAGAGAAGGACTTAAGGTGAAGAAAAGAGTTGCAGAATTTATGGTGAGGTTTTATAAGTTGGTCGATTTTCACGCAGATGCTTACTTAGAACATTTGAAGGAGGAACATAATAAGGTTGAGGTCGAAAGCTCCAATATAGCTAAAGAGATTGAGCGGCTTACCGAAATGCATAAAGAAGGTGATGCCTTCGACTGTGTCTTGCATGTCTATCAGGATATGGAACCTTGCCTCCCCCCTTTTTCTTTCTGCCATTCATTCACTTTTCTTGTTTTTCCAGATTCAAACCTCTTGGAGGCTAAACTTGAAGAACTGAAATGCTCTTTGGATTATGTCACATTAAAGGTTGGTTCTCCATTGAAGGGGAATTCACTGTATTTTACCCTTTTTGGTCAACTAAGATGCTGTGAACTCAAATTGAACCCTTGTCGCCCTTTTCTTTTTATCCTTCGTTGAGAGGAAAACTTCTCAATATATGCTTTCAGAAATCAAATTTTCTAGATAAAATATAATTTTTTAAAACTACAAACCACACTATTCATAAACCATGAACCGTGTAATTCATTTATTAGCCTTGCTTAATCTATGGGGTCCGCATCTAGTTGATGTCTGAAGATAAATGCCAAACAGTATGAACAATCAGAAAAAGTAGCTTAGCTGACTTATAAATAGGGGTGGATAAATAGGGGTGGAAACAGGTCAAACGGTCTGTTAGGGGCCTATGGCCTGGCTTGTAAAAGCCTGTACAGGCCAGGCCGCCTGACAGGCCTTTTTGATCTGTCATGCGGCCTTGACCTGTTTTTTTAGGCTAGGCATACATGTTCACTACTTAATTTGGACCTGTTTTATAAGTTATAAATATGCCTCTTTATAAGTGAATAATTATTGAAGTAATGTCAGAATTTAGAAAGAATACTAAACAATTGTATTTACACTAACAATCCAAATCACCTATAAAATGACACTGTTTGACGGATGTGTGGGTCAAAATATCAATCCTTATGACTTCTTTTGTTCTTATGTTGGATTTGCTGTTCAACATATAGTTTTATTTTTATATTTACATTTTCTGTTTTTTTAATGATTTGGATAACTTTTTGAACCTACTACAAGTTATACTTAATTGTGTTCCTGCGTTATTAAAGTATTTGGTGATTTTGGACAATAAACACGCCAATTTTTGTAGTCTTAGTTGAAATCGTGCTTGAGGGGCTTATGAGACATATTTTGACTTTGGTTTATAATATTACTAGGATCTAAAGACTGCAAGGGCAAATGAAGGTGTTGATGCTCATATGCTAGATGATAACCCATCAACTTTGACCACTGCACATGAAGACAGTAATTTAGAGGTCTTTTTGACTAATCATACTACTTTTATATCTTTTTGCCGCGTGAGGATTGTATGAGTTTGTAAGACAAACACTGGATCATCGGTTGTTCTGGTTCTTTATATATATTTATTATAGTGAATCTTTGTAGTTAATTGGCATTTATGACCTTTTCCACATGGCAGCTATTAGAACTTGATAATAAGATTGATGAAATGAAGTCAACGGTCATGTCTCTGCAGGATATGAAGCATTTGGTGCAGTGGTAACGTCATCCACCTCCTCTTACACTTTAGATAATTATATGCATCTTGCCTTGCCCACCTTGTTCCTTTGTTTAGGTTTGATGTAGTGGAGCAGATTGAGGATTCACTGATGGGTCTAAAAGTGCTTGCGTTTGATGAGAATTGCATTAGGTTGTCATTAAAAACCCACATGCCAAACGTTGACGCAGCTGAAGTGAACCATGAGTTACTAATTGAAGTTTTAGGAGGGACTATGAAGAATGTTCAGGTATCAAAACATATGATTATTTCTTAAGCTGATATGTTGTTAGTGTCTATACCCAACTAGTTTCTGAAGGTTTTATTAGCATTTAAGGAGCATTTCATGTGAAGAGCTTAAGCTGTTTAGGAGAAAGTCCATGCTTGATTATTAAATATCTGTGAAACAGTAGCCTATGGTGGAATGAAGCTGAACAACTTGGGAACATCTTCAAGATACAAAAGCAAGAATTTTTGGTTTAACATTTTTAAATATCTTTTCATGTATATATTCCTCTGGGTTATACCGGCTAACGTCATGATAGGGTATATTGAGTGACCATTCCATCTTACCTCATTTTTTCCAACTTCTAAACTCTTGAAATTTTTCTAAGTAATTTTTTGGATTTGTTGGATGTATGATGTGGTTATACTTTTTTAATGACATGATATGGTTATACTTATTCCTTAGAGTCTTGCCTTAAATTATTGATCGTTAGTTATTTTCAATTTTAATTTCTAATCCTTGTTATATAGATTTTTCCAAATGATATACATGTGAGCGACATTGTTGATGCAGCAAAATCTCTCAGGTTTGTTCTGTTCTTTGTTTCTAAATTTGAAAGGCAATCAACAATAACAACAACTAATTTGTTGATGAATGATGATTTGATTCACTGTATTGTAATTACTGTGCAGCAATTCTTCATTGCATTGGCTTATAAGAAAAGTGCAAGATAGAATTATACTAAGCTCACTTAGGCGTCTTGCAGTAAAGGATGCTAACAAATTAAGGTGAGACCTTTGATGCAATCCTAGTTTTGGTGTACTGTGAAGGAGCTGTAGAAATGATTATTTATTGACAAGGACCATAAAAATTTTAATTATTGAGGAGGACCAAAAGTTAAAATAAAGATTTAAAAGTACTAAATTGCCTATAATCGAATTTCTACGTTCTCTCCCACACTCAACTTTTTTAAATGAAAAACTAAAACTAAAACAACTCATCATATTTCTTACCTTTTTTTTATTTTTCACCCAAATTCATATTTGTATAATCTAATTCCTAATATGGATATTTATGTATTTAAGTTCTTGACCTGATTTATATTATTTATATTAAATATATCTGATTTTTATGGCTGTGGAGGGACAATTATTTATATTTTAATTTAAAGTTTGGTCATTATAAATATATCTGATTTTTATGGTCCTTTTTACTAAATATTATTTTCAATAGGTCCTATAATCTAATTTTCCCTTCAAAATTTGGCTCACAATTCGTTCGATTGATTTTTAGCATACAATGACCTTATGATTTAACATGTACTTCATTCTATGTTCGACTACAGATACTCGCTTGAATACTTGGATAGAGATGAAACTATAATAGCTCATGTGGCTGGAGGAATTGATGCATTCATAAAGTTATCTCACAATTGGCCGCTATTTGGTCCTCCATTGAAGCTTATTTCTCTCAAGGGATCAGATAATCTGAAGGAAGTTTCTCTGAGTTTTCTCTGCAAAGTCGAG
Source organism: Vachellia pachyceras (assembly GCA_025593235.1). Lineage (NCBI taxonomy): Eukaryota > Viridiplantae > Streptophyta > Magnoliopsida > Fabales > Fabaceae > Vachellia > Vachellia pachyceras. The sequence continues at coordinate 6,959 of JANTPZ010142462.1, forward strand.
GTCAGTGATGTCATTTCCTCCCCCCGCAATGATTTTTTTTTTTTTCCCTTGCTTTTGATCGTAAAAGCGAATTCTCAGTGTGCTGAGTTTTGACCCCAGAGAATTCCTCTTTTCTAGTTTGTTAAACCTCCTGAAATCAGAGTAGCTAATACCAGTATGTTTTCATTTCTTCTGAGCCGGAAAAGCTATTCAGCGTATATCTTATGGTAGCCATTTGGTATAATGGTATTTGGCATCAAAGCATGTAGGAACAACATTTCTTCAAGAGTTTTTACTTTTTGTTGCTTCAAATCTGCCCATAATTTTTGTGTCCGTGTTGGTCGTCGTTTTTTTTTGAGTCCCGTGTCATGATTTATTGAATTTGTCCTTGTTAATTGCATTCAAACTTTATAGGCCTTCTTCCCTCTTGAAAACTTCTCTGCATCTTCCTTCCCTATCATTCCTTCTAGTGCTTTTCTGACTGCTGATCATAATCTTTATCCACCGGAAATGGTTGGAAGATTACTAACCCTTTTTCCTTCGAATTTCTTGTGTTTTCTCTTGGCGTGGGGGTTTGGTTCTTTAGAAGTTAGCCAATTCATCAGATTTTCACATTCGGCAAAATATACAAAGCTTCGTGGATGCCGTTGAAAAGATATTGATAGAACAGATGCAGTTGGAACTTCATGGCGATTGATATTTTCTTTTTCTTTTTTTGGAGTAGGCAAGCTGTTGCTTGCAGGCAGGGATCGAACCATGGCGATTGATATTTGTGATGCTTCAGATTGTACACGCCTCAAAGAGTCCATTTGTTTTTGGACTTTTTGTATCACTGATCGTTCTTTCGTATTCTTCCTAGCTTCCCTTCAGCTCAAGCATGCTTCCCTTTATTTAATCAAGATTCATGGCAGTTAGGAGGATTACTATTTGAATTGGAACTCCTGACGATTGGACGATTCATCGGTTCACGACCAAGCGTGCAGGAGAGTTAATTCAAATCTGTAATCTATAAATTTATGAATTTAATTAATTCATGATTGATTACGCTATTCACATTCTATTTATCGGGCCATGAAGATGATCGTTTGGAAGGAACTTTTTATTATTTCCGCCTGAAATGCTGATATTTTTACTTAAAAATAATCTTTCTGGTATTAAAGTTGCAATTGTTTAAAATCAAAGTACATATTTATTGATGATAAAAAATTTTAAATATCGTATTTAATTTTTTTAAAAGTTTAATTAGGTGGCAGGCCTTATGTGCAGCATAGAATTTGAAGAGTTCGTTATATTATTAATAATTCAATTTAGTGAAGGAGTCATATTTTACATCAATGATTACCTGTATAGAATATAAAATTTGTAACAGACTGAATTATTTATGATTATTAATATGCGGTTTGTTTTTAAAATTACATGCCGTTCATGGAAACCATGCTTGTTTAAAACATTAATTAATTAAAATAAATTATAGGTGAGAGAGTTCGCATTTTACAGGGCTGATGAAATAACTATAGCAAAGTAAAACATCACTCCATGAGATAGAGAAAGAAAGGTTTTGATGGTGAGGATGATTGTCTCAAACTCCACACCAGAACTACAGGTCCTTAAATATAAAGGTTTAGTCTAAATTGTATTGTTCAGTGTTCTTTTAGGGTTAGGCTGAGGAGGCTGCAGATAAGCGTTGCCATCTCAACCAAAAATGAGTTATTCATAATAAAATTGCAGAAATAACTATGTGCTTGTTTGGGAACTTCGTTCCCAAAACGGGACACGCAAGTCAAAACAAAACCATCTCAAAATCTTTAAAAACTATCTCGAAATTCATAAAAACATCTTCAAATCGGTAAAACCATCTAAAAATCCGTAAACTCATTTCTCCTAGCGGAGTTCCCAAACACACACTATATTGTACTCCACAAAGTAAAATCTTTCAGAAAAAAATTCATAATTGCAGTACAAAATTTCAAGTTGTACAATGTACATTATCCTTTTACATATTTAACTTGCAGGTTACACAATTTATTGAAAAAAAATTTTGTGGACTAGGAATAAACACTATTTAGCTTCTGAAGAAGCATTTCCGAAAACAACGACGTATAATTTAAAGAAGAATTGTGAGGATGCTGCTGTACTAGGCGTATACAAACATTTGAGAGGGCCACACTATGGAGCACAACGGTCTCCACAGTGAGCCGAGGCCCAAATCCGAACAGAACACCCCAATCAAGCCCCTCCCCAGTAGTTTTAAGCCCATCTCCAACAGACTTCCTCTTCATCTCGTCCAATATAAACAGCACACAAGCACTGGACATGTTTCCGTATTCACTGAGAATATGTCGGGTGGCCCTCATCTTTTCAGGCTTTAAGCCCAATTTATCCTCAACCTGGTCCAAGATGGCCGGCCCGGAACATCTTTGAGAAGATGGAACGTAAGCCCAACTTCTCTAAGATGTCCATCAATAGCTCCTTCGCTGTCAGGAAGTATGGTTTGGGCCGTCCACACTAACTCAAATATGGGCTTCTCATCTTGTGGAATTGGGTCGGAACCCACAATGAGCGCGGCTGCTCCATCACCAAACAGGGCTTGGCCCACAAGGCTATCAAGGTGTGTATCACTGGGCCCACGAAACGTGACAGCGGTGATTTCAGAACAAACCACAAGCACTCGAGCTTCTTTGTTATTCTCAGCCAAGTCTTTGGCCAACCGGAGCACGGTGGTGCCTCCGGCGAAGCAGCCTTGCTGGTACATCATGTATCGCTTGACGGACAGGCGAAGGCCCAAGAGCTTGGTGAGTTGGTAGTCAGCTCCGGGCATGTCCACACCACTGATGGTGCAGAAGATTAAGTGAGTGATTTTGGATTTGGGTTGACCCCATTCTTTAATGGCCTTGATTGCTGCCTCTTTTCCCAGCTTTGGTCTCCAAAACCACAATATCTTGTCTGGCGTCAATTGAAGGCGCCATGTAAGAACACATGTTTGGGTTCTCTTTCAGGATCTCCTGTCAAGTGCATGTATCTTTTCTTTATCATGGACTTGTCACCTGATGAAATTAAACAATAAGGTTTACTAGATATTCCATGTCTGCTGTGTGTGTGTGTGTGTACGCATCATGAGGAAAGTACGTGCTATATATGTGTGTGTGTGTGTGACTTACACATGCGCTTGAATTTCTTCTTCAACTCTGTCATGTGGTCGCTGTTCGTGATTCAAAAATAGTAGTCCGGATAGGTGGTTTGGTCAACACACCAGGGGTTGCGGTACCCATGGCCATCACAGTGGCGGGGCCCTCCGCCCGCTGCTCCTTACGGATGTCTTCCACCGTCACCATCTCGGAATATCCAAAGGCTTGATGATGAGATGAGATGAGATGTGAAGCTAAGATGTGTCCGCGTCCGTTCTGATACTGAGTAGTAGTGAGTGCATATATATATGTAAATACATGTGAGGGGGGGTAGGTGGGGTAGTAGAGATGGCATGCTTGACCAGGGTAGAGCTTTAGGATGAAATGTCCAGCATCTTGTGATGAAACTGGGGGTGGCTTCGCAGCTGTAATTGAAGTTAGGCGAACGCACTGCCTAGACTCAAGACCCTTCCGCTTACTGTTACATAATGAGTCTAACTTCAACAAAACAGAGTAAACAGTTAACATAATGCAGCTCCGTTATTGTCATCATGCTCAATACCCTTCACCAAACTACTTCATGTAGTTTAAACTTTAAACCATAAATCTAACAAGTCTAATATTTTCATAATGCTCAAAGACCACTAGAGATAAATCTAACTACTTCATGTAATTTAACATAATGCAGCTCCGTTATTGTCATCATGCTCAATACCCTTCACAGAACGATTCGAAAACAAGTCTAACAACCAATTTATCTCTAAAACCAGTCAGACGTTATAAAACCTCCTCGTCAATATAGCTGCTCCGCAGAATTCTAACTTGATTTTGGAGGGAATGCACTTCTTGGGCCGCAAGAGAAGGATGCGTCAGGTATCTGGTCCTTAAATTAAATCATATAAACACGTAAATTTCATCACTGAGTTTTCAACTCACTATTTACTAGTCTTTGAAGTATGAGCATTTTGCCCTAAGTTTTACTGATACAGGTATTATTGAGGATCAAACACTGATTTGGAATGCATCTTTTACTTTTATGACTGAGAATTTAAAATAGTCGAGACGTATCTTTTAGGAATCAAAATTACGGATTTGTTAACTTATTTTAAGTGCCTTTACATATAGGAAGTCTATGAAGTAAGCATGTAAGCAACCGAACCTAATTTTGAAGACGATCAAACGACTTTGTCCTAGTTTGAAGGAGATTTTAGGTTCGATCCTACATACTATCATGTACATGTTATCTGCTATAGTTTAAAGCAACATAAAAACTGAAACATGAGGGAACACAAAGGATTTTACAAAAAACGTTCTTGAATCCGCAGATGTGTCAGGGGTGTTGCGTAATAAAGAGTTCGAACCGAAGCAATTTAAAAGACCCATAAAAATTACCTTTACGCTCATCATTTCAGGTTCAGAGCAAATAAAAAATGAACACAGAACTAAATACCTTATATATATAGAACAGAGGTAATTACATAAGAATACAAGTAAAAATCACTAGAAAACCATACAACGTACAAGATACACTAGATGTGTACAACCTCAGCTGATGGAAGAATATGGTTGAGAATGCATTCAACAAATCTGTGCCCTTTAGGTCACTTCTTCTAACCATAGCTCAAGATCCTAGATAGCCAAGCGTAGTTGCAAGCAATAGAGGAGATGCATTATCCATCAACAATGAATTGATCCTCTTGATTATCTCCCTCAACCCTAGTGTCACCATGAACTACACCATTTACATGATGCAAATTTTGCATCATCTGTGAAAGATAATGGTTGCTAGCACTAGTATGATCAGATAAACCAGCAGGTTGAGCGGTCCATTGTGAGAAAACACCCAGTAATTGGCTAGTAAGACTTTGTTGTTCATGAAGTATGCGTGTTTGCATCTGGCCCATTTCAGCACGGTGTTGATTTAAAATCTCATCAATCCTCTTCTTCCATTCTAACCTTTTGTTATTCATTCTCTCCTCCCAGTCCCTTTCATATATTAACTCTTCCTCTCTTCTTTTCCTTTCTATCACTTCATTCTCCTTCTCTATAGCTTCCCACTCAGACATTCTCTGCCTCCTCAAATT
>JANTPZ010142463.1:1796-12704 GCA_025593235.1 Vachellia pachyceras
ATGACAAAAAATTTCATTATATTATTTTTTAAAAAAATTAAAAAATAGAAAAAAAATATGGGCCGGCCCGCCCAACCCACCAACCCACCGGTTATGGGTTGGGTTTGGTAAATTATGACCCAAATTAAAATGGGTATTTTGAGCCCGGACCACCGGGCTCAAAACCCATGACGGGCCGGCCCGAACCCACCGGGCTGCCCATATTACCGGCTCTAAATAATATCATGTTCGATCCTTAACATAAGAGTCACTTGTCTTTTTTAGAAAGATTAAAAAAATTACTTAATTATATCATATATTCTGAAATAACCATGTATATTATTAGAATATATACCGATTTATAAGTCTGTTAAATTAGTTTGGAGAAAAATGATATTTCCTTGGTTATTAACATAAGAGTAAGTTAACTTTAAAGAGATTGAAAAAGCTAAATAACTTAATTATAATATATATTCTAAAGTACATATATGTATAATTATGTTATATATCGATTTATAAATCAAACAAATTAATTTGTAGAAAAGTGATAAATATATCATTTAATTAATTTCTTTAATCTAAGTAAAAAAAGTCTATTACCTCTTATTCATAATGTCAAAGATAAATAATGATAGAAGTATTGCTGAATCCACCAATAACTAAAAGATCTGCAAGAAGGACAAAGAGGAAAAGGATCTCAGACTTAGAACAAACATGTTTATCATTGTGGAAGATGCCATAAGGCTGGACATCCTGTCAAGACATGCAAGAATCCAAATCCAAGCTAAGCGAATGTGAATCACCATTCTTTTTGGACATAGAACTTAAGTGGTATTAGCTAGACATCAAGGACAAGTTTCTTTTTCGAATAGACCTCAATATAGGAGTTGATTAGATAGACATGCTACCCTATGGTTTTTTTGGATGGGTTGATAAACTACTTGTAATTATGCCGCTGTAAAACTAATATATTGATGTAATTTGTTGTTGTTACACAACTTGTAATTATGTTGTTGTAATTATACTACCTGTAATCAAGAACTCTAAGTTGTCAATATATACTTAATTTTTTTAGCTCAAATTAATTTTTCAATTGTGTTTTCATTTATGGTACTTAGGTTGTCATTTAAGGTGCTTCCATTGTCATTTAATGTTTTCAGCTCATACTCTGGTAGAAGCTCGCCCTGCCGAAGTGTTCCCTAGAGGAATAATCATACTCTGTGAAAGTTGGCCCCAATGAACTCAAAAGTTCCCGGTGAACTTACTCAGACAATTGTCAATCAAGGGCACTAACTTGTTAATGTTGGTGTTTGAGTTATCAATTAAGATGCTTCAGTTGTCAGTACAGATTTAATGTGAACCTTATGGAAGTTGCCCCTGGTGAACTCAAATGTTTTCACTGGCGAAGTGTTCCCAAGAGGGATCATAATACTCTATGGAAGTTGGCTTGACGAACTTACTCAGACAGTTTCAATCTAGGGCACTAATATGTCAATGCTGGTGCTCAAGTTGTTAATTAAGGTGCCCAGTTGTCAGTATTGATTTAATGTTTCAGTTGTCACTTAACATGTTTTAGTTGTCAATCAAGGGTTTCAATTGTCAATTAAGGAGTTTGGGTTATCATTATAGAATTAATCACAATTAATTTTTCTGTGTAGATTTAATGTTTCAATTGTCAATTAATATATTTTAGCTGTCAATTAAAGTGTTTCAGTTGTCGATTAAGGTGTTTTAGTTGTTATTATAGAATTAATGTCAATTATTTTGTCAGTACAGATTTAATGTTAAAAATAGAAGTTCATCTCCTTCGCTGCTCATCTCTTCGGCTGCTTAATAGGTGGACCAACAAAGATGGAATAAGAATGGTTGTTAGAATAGAATTTGACCAAGAGGGGGTAAATTGGTCACTTTCAAAATTTTGTTAACATAGAAAATGAATGAAACGAAATCACTGAAGAATAGAGAATAGAGTAGAGAAGATGAACATGGAGATTTATCCTGGTTCAATCCTCCTGACCTATATCCAATCCTCAGAGCTCCTATGAGATTTGCAAATTGACTAACAACAGTAACAATAGGCTCCTCAAGCCTTTACAAAGAGAATTACACTCCCCTTTACGAAATACACCAAAACAGGGACTCACAAGTCTTTGTTTTTCAATTCAACCCAATTTAGTTAAGATTCTCAAATCTTGAATTTCTCACTAAAATAACAAGTTTGAATGAATAAAAATAATTCTTTCAAAGAGTAGATAGATAATCACTGAAGCACTAATGACAAAATGAATTTATGACAGAGAGGTAGGTGAGCGAAGTAAATGCGTCGTGTGTTCATGCTTTCATAGTTCTGCTTTCCCCATTTCTCTTGAATGCTATTTATAGATGAAGATAATTAATTATCTGCTATAGAGAAACAAGTATCCATTACTCTCTGCTGCAATCTCCAATGTATGTGCATTTAATGCTTCTGAGATATCCGTCGTCGAGGCTCTGAGATTTTGAACATTGCACTCTTGCCGGATACATGTTCAGAGGTGTCCATTCCTTGTTAATAAGTCAAAGCATAAGGCATTTATGAGAGCATTTAGGATTTAAACCAACGGAGCACAAAAAGGAAAAGATTTGGCTAAAGGTAATATCCACTGTCAGACTGAGATGTTATCAGACAAAAGATAATACTCGAGTTTCATTTTCATAACTCAAGTGTTGTTTGAAAATTGCCTGTGAAAGATTTGAAATTCATGAGATGGAACTCGAGTTACACAAAACTTTTAGAATAACTCAAGTTTCAGCTGAAGGTATTGTAATAGGAAATATGAAGACTTTTATTCACAACTTGAGTTGCAATACAAGTGTTGCAACACTCGAGTTTCAACACGATTTTTCTAAGGCAGTTTCATATTTAAAATTTTGAAAATTCCCTCGAAACTCGAGTATTACAAAACTTTTGTTCATAACTCGAGTTTGCTTTGAAGTATTTGACCTATTCCTACATCAACACTCTAGTTTTGTCTACCAAAACTCGTGTGTTGCAACACTTAATGCATAAATCGAGTTTTCCCTGAAAATTTTGTGAAGTTTGAAACTAAAGGTTGATACTTGAGTTTTGTGTTACATAACTCAAGTTTTACAACACTTTTTCAACAATTCGAGTTTCCTTTGAAAGTGTTGAGTTTGAAAACAAATTTTAACTCTTGAGACTCGAGTTTTAAACATTAGAACTCGAGTTTTACAACGCTTTTACTGAAAACTCGAGTTTGTTTGAAAGTTTTGAGTTTCAAAACAAATTGTCATGCACATAATTCGAGTTTTAGGAATAAAAAACTTGAGTATCATAAGGTTGTCATCAAAACTTAAGTTTTCTGATAGTCTTTATGAGAAAACCTTTTCAAAATATGACTCAAGTTTAAAACAAGTTTGAAAAGAGTTTCTAATCCTGCAAAATATAAAAAATTGTTTTGTTGTCACCAAAATATAGTTTCCACAATGATTTCTCTCACCAGATTGAGAAGTATGGATGAGTTGCGATGAGTAGAGAAAGAAGACACCGAAGACATAGACCACTGATGCAGATGGGCGGTGCGATGGGAGGAGGACTTGGAAGCAAATGTGCGATGAGCAGAGTTGAGCAGAATGTACAATTGAGCCCTACTCTCTCAGTTTTCAATTCAAATGACCGAAGGCATTGGTATTTTCACTTATATATAGATAATTACCATCAAGTCCCTTGGGACTTGGAAATTATTTCAACATTTCAAGGACTTTTGGTAGTAAATTCCGTTGGTTGGGACCTACAGTAATTTCAACTAAAATCTTGTACATTGTGGCAATCGTCTCGTGAACTGGCGCTTCATATCGAAGCGTAACAAAGGCAGAGTTAATTTTACCCGTCGCTGACACTTGCCTCAGGCTGCTTTCGACGACTATGGCGGCGGATGATCTTCCTGCTCAGAGTGTAACAAGGTCAATAGCAGCAACTTCCCTGGAGAAACGACACCGTTCGATATTCGAACTCCCGCCTGACTTTTTCCATTCCTGTCGCTTCCTTGCTTCTCCTCAACTGTCCGTTTCCGGCAACCTTCAGAATTGCAATGAGTCAGTCGACGAAACCCTTCACCCCACTGAGAACGATGCTAATGGCTCCCTAGACGCCGTCGTTTCGATGCCCAGGTGGACTTGCAAGGCTCAATTTGAGTCCCTTCAAGACCAGCGTTTGCATTTCAAATCGGATATTCATCGGTTCAATGTAAGAAAGATTTGCATTGCGTTATTTTATTTTCGATAACTTTAATTATCAGTATCTACTTCCAGAGTATCTTCTTTCCTAGAATTTTTGAGTAAAATCTGCATTTTTGTTTTATACTCTGCTGCCTTCCCCCTGAAGGACATAATTGAAAAATTTATTGATAGGTGTGTGGATTTGCATTTTGGCTCATATGTTTGTTTTGGGAACTTGGCATGTATATGTTAGTTCAAAGTGTTAAAGTTGCCCTTTTTTCTGGGAATAAAATTTCCTTCTAATTTTTTTGTTAGAAGGCAATTTTAGTTTTTCTGTTGCAATTTACATATCTTCTAACGTCTATGTTTTTTGCTGCATTGAATAATGATCATAGGTGAAGTTGACAATTGCTGGAAAGAATATTATTAAGGAAGAAGATTTTGAGTTGTTGACATCTGATTCTATTAAAGACTATGATGTTTAAGTATATCAGGATCAGAAGAAGACAATGATGATAACGAAATTGAGAGTCAGGGACAAAATGAATTTCCTAACAAATTAAGTGAAAGTTTTAAGCAAAAGTTATTTATCTTCCTTGCGACAGGTGAGAAAGTTTCTGTTTGGAAGTGCTTAATAATGAATACGGGTGAGAATGCAATGAATGAGAATGAAGTGACCGGGAGGTTGAAGTCTTTGACTCTTGAACCCAGGAATAAATCTCTCTTGAGAGTTGTGCTGCTTGCATCTGGTGGGCACTTTGCAGGTTGTGTGTTTGATGGTGATGAGCTTGTGGCTCACAAGACATTCCACAGGTTAGAAATTTAGCAGATACATCTCTTAATATTTGATGGTATGGAAATGTAATTGCAATTTATGGTCTATGCTTCCTTGAGGTAGTTTGTGGGGCATACATGTAAATTGACTGATTCACATCCCATGGTCCAATATTATGAATCAAACTCAACTCCTGATTCAGCAGACACTTTCAAGCCTTTTAATTCATACTCAGCCTAAAATATTGTTATTGTTTCACTCACATTGCTGCAGTATTCCTCTGTCACCGCATTCAAAGGCAACAAACATGTTCCAAAAACAGAAATTGAACAATCATTAGCTGACCATTGTTAAGTATGATTCATTGGACCTAGTTGAAGTCCATTTTCTTGTCATTTTTGCTGGCTAAGAAGGACAATTTCGAGAAGTTTTTTCTGGCTTATCAGGGTATCAATCATGTTATTGGGCTTGTTTGGATAGTCCTTTGGGAGAACGATCATAGATTCCGAGGTAAATATGTAAGAGGAATTTTGTCTCGGTAAGCGTAGGAATGGATTTTGGGGAGGCAAACGGCCTCCCCAAACAAGCCCATTGTATTTGATAGGTGCCCAATTCATAAAATTGATGAATGTCTGAACTAATTACATGAAGCTACGTTGTTTTCTTTGGTGGATGTCATTGGATAAGAATCAGCCCATTGTCATTTGCAAGACTGCATCCAAATCTTATTCTAGTAATTACAAATTCAGGTCTTGCCATTTGGCCTTGCAAATTCTCCCTCAACATTTATGGTTATGATGAATAATGTACTTCATTGTTGCTTGTGAAGTGCAGGCTTTTTATGTTGTAGAGTCTGTGTCCAAGCTGACGTTTGTAATTGTTTCCAGTAGTCCTTTTTCCTCCTACCCTTTTCTGTCCGTTTAACCAAACAGAATTCATTCTTAGATGCGATTAATCATTGTTTTTTGTAACTATATAATTGACTTGTCAAATGAGGGTTAGGGCTGAGTTACCGATTTCGCTGCCTATTTGCTTGAGGACCAGCAAGGCTTTTTGACATCATCCTTGATAATTTTTTATTTCTACTGCTGGTCACTTAGAAATTGGATTTGGACTATAAATATTAGTTCGTGCTTGTGTAGATATGTTGTGAGGGCCAAGGCTGGGAAAAAACAATCATCAAAAGATGCTACTGGCAGAGCTGCACATTCTGCTGGGGCTTCACTCCGTCGCCACAATGAACTTGCATTAAAGAAGGTGTTCTGATTAAAGCTATATTGTTCTGAATGTCAATTGTTGATTTTTATGTTAATGAACATGTTGCACCAGATTGATATTCTTATATAAGTGGATAGTGTTTGTACGTGATTTGTTCCCCTTATTTTTAAATTTCATCTCAATGATGAGTTGTAGGGACTTGGAGTTAATTAGGTCAATGATTCTGTAAACTGCTGAGGGCATTTTTTATGTCCTGAATTATATTGGTAAGAGCAATTAAATTTGTATAAAGTCTTTTTCCTTTATCAGACAAGTTATATATATGCTTATGTTTAACCAAATAGAGATTTTATTCCTCTATGAATGCCATCTCAAAGTGGCTTATCATTGTAGTGGCAACCACAGTTTAGTCCATTGAGATGTTAACACTCCCAGTACCATTTGTATGGTTGTTGATTTACCATTTGGTTAGTGAATTAACAGTCTTGTGGCCATGTCTCATAATTTGATTTTGATTGATCCTACTTGTTATAAATTTTAACAAAATGTTTTTTTTTTCCTTGGCAAGAATTATTCTTCCCATTTAATTCACAGATTTCCACCCTAGAACACACGTTGATGCCCAAGGATGTTTACTTCCTTTTCCTTCACCTTTTCCATTTGTTTGTTTGTTTGCTTTCATGTACTCACTCATTTGTCCTTGTGGAAAATATGTGTAAGCCTGACTCACTATTGCTGAACCAACCTTTTCAGGAAATTCAAGAGCTGCTTGCTGGTTGGAAAAATTATTTTGATGCTTCAAATTGCATATTCCTACATGCTCCCTCAAGTAGTCGTCAACTTCTCTTTGATGGAGAGAGACCGTATTTTAGCAATCAGCATGACGTTATTAGAAACATTCCATTGACTATTCGAAGGCCTACTCTAAGGGAAGCAAAGCGTGTATATAGCCAGTTGACTCAAGTATCCTATGAAGCAGAAGAGAATTTAAAGTCAACTCCCATTACTGTAAGAAATGCCAACCCAGCCATTGTCACTGCTAACATAGATAGCAAGGATAAAAGTGAGGCTTGTTCGAGTAAACAAGATAATTATGAACTCCTTATTTCAAGTGCAAGTGAGAGTGAAAATGGGGTAGCAGGTAAATCAACTTCATTACATCAAGCAGCACAATCTTGTGACTCTCACAAGGTTTTGGAGCTACTGGAACAGGGCATGGATCCTTGCATCAAAGATGAAAGAGGAAGGACCCCTTATATGTTGGCCCATGATAAGGAAGTGAGGAATACTTTCAGAAGGTTCATGGCATCCAACCTTGAACAATGGGATTGGCATGCGGCAAAGGTGCCTAGTGTATTGACCAAAGAAATGGAAGAATCACAAGCAGCAAAGCAGGTGATTGTGATATATCTGTTCTGGTTTAATAAATTCTGGAATTTGATTTACTTGCAAAAGTAGTACTTTCTTCTCATCCACTTTGTTCATTTATTTTGGCTTACTAGCAGATTGTTGTTACTGTCATCATCGTCATTACTTTGGTTGTGTGATGGACACAATCTTAATTGGCCTCAGTTAGTAAAGATGTATGGTAGGAAAAAAACAGATAAAGCAGAGGAGTATGATAGTGTGGTTCCTGATGAGTTGTCCTGAGGTAACTAATTATGAGTTGAGTGGGTGAGCTGGAGAAGGAGGCTGGGTAGTTAGAAAGATTTAGATGAAGTTGCAGTGAGAACAAAGTTGAGGAGAACATTTGAAAGTTTGGGAGAGATTCTTCCTCTTGTAAGTAGGAATCACATTTTCATTATTCTCATATTTTTTCTCTTTTCTTTCATCTTTAAAGTATCCTTCTACTCCAATGTTGTTGTACGATACGTTTATACATGAACTTCAATAAAACAGCTAAGTTACAAAATGATGGCTGAGATAATAACTGGGAAGCGAAGTCTAGGATGGAAATAAGTGAATTTGATTGTAAGTCCTCCTGTCATATATTAGAGAAGCTTGTTTTAGAACATGTTCCTGTTGGATCATTAGAGTTGATTCATCTAGTTGTCAGATTTTTCTTGTACGCCTTAATTTGCTTGCAGGTAGCAACATCCAACCAATTATTGTTTGCTCTTCTGTTTTTTTTTCCTTTTCGGTTTTTGTTTTTTGGGATTACAAAAACTCGAGGCAAGATGGTCTTTCTTATCGTCAGGAACTTTTGAATCAAGCAAGTTCAAAGGAACACTAGATAGTCATGATTCTGATCGTTATGACCATCACTAGACTGGCTAAAGTACAGCTTGTTGAGTATTTGAACAGTTGAAGTTTGAATTAATTGTATCATTAATCTGATTAGGAGTAATGCATAGACAACCATGCGAATATTTTATTTATGCGAACTGGCCTTCTAATAGCTAAATTTATCACAAATAATTTTTTCTTGGAAACATGTTTTTTCTTTGATAACTTATTGGAGTCAATGGGATCTGTTTCTTGATTTAAGTTTTAATGGTCGAACTAACAACTCCATGACACATTAATGATTGCCCATTTTTGCCTGTGCAGGCTGAAAAGGATGCCAAGAGAAAAGCCAGAGCAAAAGAATTAAAAAAAGTACGTAAAGCAAAGGAAAAAAAGGCTCAGGTACATCTTAGCTGGTTTCTGTCTCAAATGTTATATGAAAGCAGCAAATTAAGCTTTTGTCAGACTTATCTCTGAAAGTATTGTACAATCTCCAATTGATTATATTGGCTTATAGATTACAAGAGATGGAAATTGAATGATTCCAGTCTAAGCTTTTAATACTCTGTTTGCATGAAATATATAGGCAATATTTAAGTTAGTCATACGGTCAGTGACATGCTGCAATCATAGTGGGAAGGGCTTAGATGCTAATATCTGGTGAATTTGAGAGGAAGTAGCCAGTGACTATCGAATTGCACTTGGCTTCACTTCTATTCATCTCAGGCGGAATATATAGAGATGCAATTTCAGTAAATAGCATGTAAACAATCCTTGAAACTCGGGGAAATATCAGACAGCCTAACAACCTAGCAGATTTCATTCTGGATATATCAGAAACAAAAATATTCCTAAACAAACAAATAACAGCCGGATGTTTGAGAAAGAAATTTGGAGCAAGTGATCATTAATGAGAAGACTCTTAGCATCCAGTATTCTGGATATATCAGAAACAAAAATATTCTTAAACAAACAAATAACAGCCGGAAGTCATGTTAATTAACTTCTATACTAATTAACTTCTAAACTATGTCAAGCAGGCCATAAAGGATCTGGCCCATCTTATTAATTATCCTTATGTTTCATATACCTAACAATAACTTCATTAGCAAGTTTTGTCTTAAAGTTTGAGATTCTACATGGTAAAGTGAAATATTTGGTTTTGATTAGAACAATGCATGCTCACGAAGATGCTATATTCTTTCTCTGTTTTCTTATTCCCTTTTGACCATGCAAAACACCGCACAGATGTTATAGCGCTGGTACCTGGTAAGCAAATACAAACTCTCCTACTCACTTCCAACAGTAAGGATCTCGCTGTTAGAGTGAAATAAGAGTCCAAGAGAATCTCTGAAATGAAAATACTGGATCATTATTCGATATCCCAACCTTGAGAGGGTTAAGATATTTATAAGCAACTGATTACAACTGACTCAACCTAAGTTTCCTAGATCTGTGGATATAACAAACTAGTGGCTGACTAATAGCCTTATTTTGTGCTAACAGACTGATAACAATAATTTAAAATAAAACGACTGCCTTGACTAATTCAAATGCTAACAACTTCCATGACTAATTCAAACGCCTAGCTCTCCTCTGGTAGGTTATGCGATATTTATCATATGCAGTCCATGGATCGATCAAAGGGTCCATGTCAATTGTCAGCTCAAGTGCATCCTAGCATTTGATTTGGATTTAATTTGAGTACATCATCCACAATCCCTTATTCATTCTTTCCCTTTCCATGAAAATCTTCTTTACTCTAGGATGACAATTCTTCTGGAAAGAATGCTGTGGGCCTTATGTGTCTTTCATCTCACTCCTTTCCCAGAAGAAAACTAAAAAATTGAAATATGAAGCAATGTAATTTTCTATTTTTCTCGTTTGGCATTACTGTCATTTTCTTCCTTGAATATTGCCTCTGTTCTGCTTCGAAACATCATTTTATCTATCCTTGTTGGTAACCTTATATATGCTCCTCTAGGTAAAAAAATGACTATGAAGGAGAGATGACTATGAGTGGGAATATGATTCTAGAAAAGAACAATTGACCATAAGATACTGCTGTAACCAAACCTAGGCATCTTTTTATGTGGTAAGCTTTGCCAAAACCTGAAGGTTATATGACTGTATCAGATATAAATCTTGACATCGTTTAGTTTTACAATCTGGTACATCACCAGCCAACAACAATAACAACAAAGTCTTATCTCACTAGATAGGGTCGGCTATATGGATCACACAACGTCATTGAGCTCAATCAAAAACTAAATCCTTGGATGTATCGTTAACTAAGAGGTCTCTCTCAATAACCTCATTGATCGTTCTCTTCGGTCTTCCTCTACCCTTTTACTAGGCTCCAAACAACTTGATCTAGCTTCCTTGTTGGTGCATCCAATTGCCTTCTTTGTACATGTCCAACACACCTCACTAGTCATGGAGAGAGAGCAAGGAACAAGGGGTTGTAGATGAAGAGTGGAATTCTAATAAAT
>JANTPZ010142465.1:0-14692 GCA_025593235.1 Vachellia pachyceras
ACACTTGAACCTCCTAATAATATTTCAGGTTCAAGTCTTGCAGATGAAGAAAATTACCAGACAACTTTATACACATGTAGTCCGACCCAAACAGGGTTAATCCTAATGGAGCTTCCATAAACTGGACAATATGCAACAATACATCTATGTATGTTCTTTAATCAGCAGTAGAAACACATTACACAAGTGACCAATTAATAATTTACCTTTTCTGAGACTTTGTTGCTGCTGCCATTCAGCAACTCGGGTGCCATCCAAGGCAAGGTACCTCGCACGCCACCAGAGACCAGGGCATTTCTTTTGGTTTTTGACAACCCAAAATCTCCAACCTTGAAGAGAAAATTTATTAATTTTCTCAACAGAGAAGTTTTGACATAATGATTACAGCACGAGTGAGTACCTTGCAGATTGGTCGTAGAGGATCTTTCATGTTCACAAGCAAGTTGTCACATTTTAAGTCAAAATGCACAATATTTTTTGAGTGCAAATATTCCATTCCAAATGCTGCATCCATGGCAATGGTAAGCCTCTTCCTTCGATCAAGTACCTGCAACAAAATTATGTTAAAATCCAAAAAGAAAAAATACTTTTAACACTTAGACATGATTAATACTTTGGTGCCTGTGGCTCAGGCAGCAACCTAATTTTGAAAACTGTCCAAAACTACTAGGAACTTGCCATGCCCTCAATCGAAAAACAGCATCCATTACTAAGCAAATATAAGGCAAGAGCAAGCCTCAATCTCAAATGAAACAATCTAGATAAATTTATTATTTTACATGTAGAAAAAAATTTAGTAGAAATTCTTTACCTGTCCTTGCGAACTAATACATGCCTAAGAGAACCATCCACCATGTATTCAGTAACGGTGGCCATTGTTCCACCTGGTCCATGCTGGACCACACCATAAAATGCCACCACATTTGGATGATGAAGTTTGGAAAGTATGCCCGCTTCCCGCCAAAACTCTACAGTCTAGAAAAAGGAAAGAAATATACCCAAATGATCAATTCTATAATGAAGAGTTTGAGAGATGAAGCACTTTTTCAATGGGGCATCATTAAAAATAAAGAAATTCAATAATTAGCATATTCTATGCTGATAGGAAGTTACCAGTCTCTCTTGCTCAGATGATCGACCAGTGAAGCAGCTTTTCTTGATTCTTTTGATGGCAACACCTGTCCCCCTCCATTTTCCATGATAAACAGTCCCAAATGTACCAGAACCTAGTTCCTTCAACTCTTCAAGATCTTCATTCTTTATGACCTGTAAATTTCACCATGTAATGGTAAATATTGAGAACATACCAAAACTGCTACAAAACATTTCAAAGAAGCAATTCATTAAGAGTTGATTATAGGCCCATCAATGATATTTAAGAATTCAATCCCCTCCATCCAAAGCCCCCAAGAAAAAAGTAACACCAGGCCCATCAATTTACTGAGATCTGTTAGATATTATAAAAAAACTACTTATCCATCTTTACTTAACATCTAAAATTAAAGGTTGAAGGACAACGTAACAGCACCTCTATGGTCAAGGGGTCTATAGTTTGACCCTTGCAAAATAAAAAAAAATGGAAAATTAATTATAAGGCTTGTCTCAAAACTACTTGGGACATTGTTTCCTCACCTAAATGATGGCAGAAATGATCTATAAATGCGTTTGAAGACTGTCCCGATAAATAATTATCAGAGGACTGAAAATAGTTTTTATTTAAAAAAATAAGAATGTGCTAGTAGGAATAAAGCCGAAAGAATGAAAATTCAAAATATATTAGGATACAGCTACCAAGTCGCCTTTACAATTACATTTCAGAGAACGTACAACTGTGAATTAAAAAACAGGTTCTACACATTTTCAGAAAGATGATTTGATGACTAGCATGGGGATCAATCCATCAACAGGCTCATAAACTATCCTTTCATCTATCAGGCAAGTAATCCTCAAAGGAGACCAATAAAACTATCAAGTCAAAGTGTTTATCCATGTAGAGAGCTTAACACTGTTCCAGGTTCGCATTTGCACACGATGTGTTCCATTAGGAATGAAGAAACTATATTCCTATTATATTATATTAAATAAACATTAAATCCATCATGCATGTGCATTATTGAAATGGAAGACCTATATTTACTTCATTCATGATCCAAAATTTCTGCGAACTGATAAGTGCATACCCTGTAACCAAAGTACAGAAATACTTTCTCAATAAAGCATTCTTTATATCATACCTGCAAGGTACTGATATCAACATCTCCTAAAGAATGATCAACAGGTGGTAGACTACTGTTTATTTTTTTCAACATCCCCATCCTAGGTTGAAGCCACAAGGGAAAAAAATTGTCAGAAGAAATGCAGATCTGAACAGATTCTGAAACCAAAAGGGTCATCAGAAGCATACATCACATGCTGATTCTTGTGCTCTTATGTTTCCTACCAAAGCATCAAACTGCATGCTTTCAGTTTCCTTCGCTTGGGAATTATGCTCATAATTTGACTGCAGTTCAGTTGTTTCAATTCCAATCATTCCATGCAAGTCTTTCTGATTTTCTTCACCAAAGAGGGGGTGGGGTTCCACATGATCTAAATGAACTCCATCAGTCATTATAGGCGTAATCAGATGAATTTTATTAGTCCCCGCTTTGTTTCCTGGTGCTACATCAATAAGAGACATATTATCAAGCCCTTCTTGTGCGAATTTATGAAAATATGACCATGGTTTAGGTTCATGATTTTCCATGGCTACACTTACACCAACTCCATCCTTGGTTAGCGAAAGTAGACTAGATGAATCTTCTTCAAGTGTTGCTTTAGTGTACATATCAGAAAGCCATTCACGGGGAAATAGATCATCAATATCAATAAGAACACCTTGTGGTTGCTTGGAAACAACATTGGAGGGGAAATCTTGATAAAAATCCTCAGCTAGGTTCTGAGTAGAAGAAACAGGCAGTGCTTGTGTCACACAATCATCATGGGACTCCTTCCTAGAGGAGTCACCCCAACTGATCTCTGGAAGTTTAGATGCTGGA
This sequence comes from Vachellia pachyceras, assembly GCA_025593235.1. Lineage (NCBI taxonomy): Eukaryota > Viridiplantae > Streptophyta > Magnoliopsida > Fabales > Fabaceae > Vachellia > Vachellia pachyceras. The sequence continues at coordinate 3,036 of JANTPZ010142465.1, forward strand.
TCATTCTGATGACTAAAAGAAGTAAGCTGCTGCAAAGTACTGTTTTTGTTTTCATCCAGCAGAGGCTCCTCATGGTTATCCTTTAAATGACTTTCAGCTTCCAACTTATTAAACTGATCCTCGTTTACCATATCTTTACTTGCCTTATTGTTTGGCAATACCTGCTTCAATTCAGGATTTACGAGTTCTGATAACTCAAACTTTGTCTCACCACTGGCATCAGGCACATGCCTTGGCAGTCTGGCAAATCCATTATCAGCAGTACGGCCATCTGTATACAAGGGCTTTGCTGCAATGTTCAATTCTTCGATGACTGGATGGATTTCCATTGTGCATGCTGTCACCAGATTCTGCAGCTGAAGCCTGTGGGTTGATATCAGAAAGTAAATCTGACACAAGAAACTGAGAGCCCTGGGTATCATCTGACTTTGAGGAACGATTCAATTTCTCAACCTGCTCTCTAGGAGTTCTTTCTGAATAGTAAACTCTCTTTGGAAGTGGAGGAGGGTGAATTCCGTTCAAATCACATGGTTTGGAATGGGAATCAACATAATCAGGAGCAAATGCACTGCTAGATGTAGAAGAGGCAGCTTGACTAGCCTGGTGTGGGTCTCTTTTTGCTAAAGGTGATGGAGGCATATTCTCCTCTTGTAAAGTAGAAGCTACTGTAGCCTCAGGAGAATTACTTTTCAAGTACCCATCAAATGGTTGAGAGGGAACAGCAGACAATGTTTGCATGGCTACAAATTTCTCAGGGTCACGTCCTTGTTGAACTGAACTACCACCCATATTAGTCACCTGCATTGCCAGTATTTTGGAATTCTGTACTGGTAATCCATTGCGTAAATGGCTCTCATATAAAATCCCAGGTAGATTGATCATCCCATGAGGAGGAATAGTCATAGAAGCCTCTTGAAGAGCAGGGTTCTGGGAAAGATTAAGGTCTTGGTGAATTGGATATTGATCAACAGTTTCCACAAGGTGTACCGTTTGATCACAATAAAAATGTGGATAGGCTTCATAACCATTTGATGAAGTTTGTGGCATTGGCTGTGAAAACTGAATGGTGAATGGTGAATCAATTTTACTGGTCAAGGGAGCATTGCTGATACCTACAGTTCCTACGGCAATTCTACTAGATTCCCTGTCAATATTGTGCCTCTCCAATTCATGTAAATTATTTACTGAAGAGCTCATACCAAGAAGTGTTGAGTTGTTTCTTGAATCTAAGTCCATGCCATTGACAGCAAAAACAAATTGGATCTCAGAATCATCACTCACGCCATTGAGACCAAACTGAGCATCCTCCAAATCATTCATTGAAAACAAAAACATCCTAAGTTTTTGTGATCCTTCTCTATCATTCAGATGATTACATTCCTCCATCATATTCTGCAAATGCTCATCAGATGACACAGATACCAAAGCATCAAGCTCTTCCCCTGGAAGTTGATACTTAAGCATATGAGCCTGATTATAGATTGATAATGTTTTATGCATCACCTCCTGCCAAGATATGTATTTTCTTAAGCGGATCATGTGTGTTTCACCTCCAACATACCTTAGCTTTCCATCACTTGGCCGAGGTAATATTCTACCACCAAAGCTGCAAAGAACTTTCAATGCGTTTGATGAGTTATCAGAGCCACCCGAAGAGGAATAACAATGCACAAATCGACTATTGTGCTCATTGAATGAGGTTTTAGGTAATGATCTAATTGACCCATAGTTGCTTCTGTCTTCATGTAATGACGAGTTCTTTTTATCATACACTTTTGGACCTTTTTCAACCATTGAAAGCATAGAAATGTCTGACCCACTTTCAGATCCTGCATGACTGGTGCCTAGAATGTCTTTCAGTTTTATATAACCTGATGCACAATTGGGAACACCAGTATTTCGAAATCCAGGCTTCCCAAGATTCACCTTATCCCGCATAAACTCAAGAGCGAATTTTTCACCAGTTTGTATGGAGTAATTAAGAGCAGGCTTAACATCTGCTGTGTTAAGCTCAGAAGACCTTCTACTGGTATGCACAGCATCCAGATGGTCTTGCATTACTAATGGTGGTGCAGGCTGCAATTCCTCATTTCCCAGCTCCATGGTATTGCATTGAATCATATCATCATTTTTTTTAATAAAAGCTCATTAAGATAATAAACCACAAGGAAGTTCTAGACTTTTAGTAGCTGAGCAGTTTCAGTTCAGAATAAAAAATATGAAAAGGCATCAGCAACATTAGAAATTCTTGACACCTGCTTAATTTTGTTCAGAGCTCAATTTAACCCTGAAGCAACTGCCTGTGAAAATAAGGCAATCAAACATGAATGTTACATTACAGAACAAGAAATTTAATAAAATTATTTGAGAGACAAATGCTGCTGCTGAAAGACTATATCAGGAACCTAGATCTATAATCAATACCATAATACAATTAAAATACATCATTAACAACTTTGAGTTTTCAAACTTTTTTTTTTTTTTAAAGGAAGCAGAGAGGTTCCATTGTGCGAAAAACTCAGGGCAGTTGTGTAAATGGGAAGTTGGTGAACAAATGAGAAATTGGATATAAAGCCTGTTTGGATTAGAGGTAAAAGCTGCTTTTTCAACTTGATTTACGGTGTATAAGGTAAGTATGTGAGAGGAGTTTTGCCTCGACTTACATAAAGGTGATTTCCCAGCTTTGGCAAACAGGCATATAACCTCTCAAGATTCATAATCCAATACTAAGTTAGTCCTAAATCAGTATTAAGATGTCAATGTGAGACTATAAAATTATAAACCATTTTTGGCTGGGAATGACCTGTACAGCTACTTTTAATGAACAGAGTAAGTATAATATCTAATCAGCAAGTATAACCCTGGAAACGGAATTTGATGAGCTGTAAGGTAGTAGCATACCCTAGAAATCATTTATTAAGCCAAAAAAATTAGCAACCCACAAAATGAGGCATATTTATTAATCATTATCCTAACAGCAAAGGAAAATCTAGCACGAACTAAACAAACATTTGGATTAGCAAATTGGGCAATCTAAAGTCATCGAGAAACTCCAAACAAATAATCATCTTCCATTTATCTCCATCTCAATTCCACAAATTCAAGTTTACAAGTCTAGGGGTTCTGACTTTTAACTTCTGCCAACAAAAGCACCATGGACACGGATAACAGGTAAACTTGACATTGAAGCAAAGGACTTCCATATCAGATAGAGCAAAGATCGCAAAACCAGCAAAAGAACACAGAATATTACAGTGAATCAAGCTACCTGATGATGAAGGACCAATTTCTTTTCTTTCCCATTGTTCCAGGTCCTAGCAGCCCATAGATTTCTCATGAGGCTCTCAGAGGAAGAGCCATTTTTGTAGTTCCGAAACAAAGATAACGCCTAAGCCAAACTAAAAATTCAAACTTTATTATTCTCCCTCACTTTCTTGCATTACATTTCTCTCAGTCTGAGTCAACGTGAACCGTTTCAGAATAGAATGATGGCTCTCCCCCTCTCTCCCTCTCTCTGTCTACCAGGCAGGAGCGTCACCTTTCCGGGCTGTGCCATTCATATTTGTCTTTCAGCATTTAGTCAAACAAGAGAGAGAGAATATTGTATTTCCCAAAATACCTCTCATTTTTTGTCGTTCTTTCTGAAATACCGGTATCGGTTTTTCTCCATTCCCAGATGCTGGCGCAGCAAGCCACTGCCTGTAACTTGAGCTTTAAGAATGTTTAGAATTGGGATGTGAACGGGAAAATAAATTTCTTACAATTCATAAATATGTTAAAATAATAGTATGTTTAGATTTAAAAATTAATCTCTTGCAATTCAACATTACCCTTATTGTTAATTCACTCCTTTGTGCTAATCACGATCATACACAACAGATTTCTGCCTGACACAGAACTAAAAAGCTGACACAAAAGTTTTGTATTAAAAAAATTAATTATTGATATTTTTGTAAAATCTATTTAAAAAAATTTCCAGAAATTGAACTATACAGGGTAAAAGCAACCATGTGCTTGTCGTTCCCCAACGGTACATGTAAATCGAGATAAACTATCTTAAAATTTGTAAAAACCATTTCGAAATCTATAAAAATCATTTAGAAATTCGTAAACTCCTTTCTCTTCTAACCACAAAACATGTAACCACTTGAGACAATAGGACTTGTTATGGTTCATCATGGAACCACTTGAGACAATTGGCCTATTTCAACATATAAAATGATGACACGTGTCCCAACTTGCAGTAGCTTCTGTGAAGTTTGAAGGAGAATTAACCTATTTTATCACATTGTGAAAAAACTTGTAGGAATTTATTAAGAGTAATAATTAACTGATTGACCAGTTACGCTACTATTCATAAAAATATGACTTAGCTGAAAATTTTATTTGGGTCCTAGATAACATAAGATATTGGGATTTTTATATAATGATAGTCATAATGCTTTTTCTGATTTCATTTTATCCACCCACATTTCATTGACAAAAATGTTGACATTCAAAATTTATAAAATAATGGTGAAATATAATATAGACAATTTATAAAAGTTTATCTCACCATTTTTAATCTTTATAAATTAATTGCCTAATATTATATTTAAAATAAGGGGAATATTAAGTTATCTTCAATGCTAAGGAAGATATGATATGGACATCAGCATATAGGCGAAGATACGATAGTATCCATCAAATACTAATCAGCCATCCATTATCCATATTAATTTTGACCTATTTACTAAACCATCATGCTAGTTTATAATAATAATAATAATAATAATAATAATAATAAAAACTATTAAGGAAAAGTTGCAAAAAAGACCTTTTTAAAATTGTAAAAAAGCAAATCAGAGTTTCGAATTTTCATAATTTTAAATCAGGGTATTGGATTAAATATGGATTTTAAAATATTAGTTGAAAGATGAAATTTCCCTTAAGGAATGAGAGGTTAAAAAATTTTCAAGTGAACAGTGTTCTCATTCAGATGAATCACTCCTCATCCAAATGAGAATAGTGTTCTCAGATGAATAGTGATCCCATCCTCAACTCATTTGGATGAAAGTTGAGTATGAACAGTGCTCTTATCCTCAATTTTAAATCTAAAAAAAATAAAAATCTTTTGAAATCACTTCCAAGATCGGTCCCTTTTATTGCCATTCCTAACATATGCATATTTGAAAGCAAATGCATTTTTCCTCCTTCCATTTATACAATTAAGAGAAATTTTTGGGCAAATAAGAGATTAGGTCAACTGCCATATCTAATTAAATGGTCACCTGAAAATTTTTTTAAAAAAATAATAATTGAATATGTCACATTACTTTATTGTAGTCGCCAAAATATAATTTTTTTAAATACATGAATCATTATATCGCTATTATTCATGTTCAAAGTATTGTTAAATATTAAATGTGAGCACCTTTTTCAATAAGAATCCCAACATTGATCCAACATACTATGAATGACTAATTCTTTTCATTAGAACAAAGTCATGTTAGTTAAATGTGCTATCTTTTAGTACATGTATGTAAACAAAACTTGTAATAGTATTCTCTATGGTCAACAAAGACTTGTATTTAAAATTGGAGGGATTATTATTGTTATTTTTTTTTTTTTGATACAATGGAGGAAGAAAACGTGAAAATACTTGACAATTTATAATATTATGATTAACATTAAGTGTTATAATCTTAAATGATGATTTCGTGACAAACTTTAAGCATCAACAAGGATATATTTCCTTTTATAAGACTTGAATTTAATATATTTTGTTTGAAGGGTATTCAAACTTTTCCACTCAATTTAATTGTCACTAATATTGTAAATATTTTAAATTTGTAAATATAAAAGCTTTTTTATAGAAAAGTTGCTGAAAAATCCTCTATTAAAAATTCATTGGCCAATGGTACCTAAGCATATCCAAATTCTTGAAAAAGCATAACTCATCTTAAATGGATGTAACTCTTCTTCAATTATATATAAATGCCTTTCATTTTAGATATAAATAAATATATGTTACACACATGTATGAACAATGATTGCAATTGCTAAAGATATGTTGCAATGGGCTCCTAAATAAATTTAGAATATCTTTGAGCAATAAGTTTAGCAAATGAGGGATTTCTAAGCAATTTTTTATTAAAAATTAGTTTATTTAGTTCTCTCTCTCTCTCTCTCTCTTCCCTATCAGTCCTTTTCTCTCCTGTGGAGGCAATCGATTTTAGACAAGAAGAATGGAGAGGTGTGAATACATTCTTTCCCAATTTGCACTATGTGTGAAAATGGAAGGAGCATGATGTAATTTTCAAAGTGGTCGTCATAATCAAGTAATATATATCTTTAATTTTTTTTAAAAAAACAGTAATATGAATCAAAATAATAATATAATAATGTCTCGCTTTATTTTTTTTCCAATAATAAAGTGATATAATAATGACTCTTGTGTTTTTTGTTAAGAAAAATGCAAAATGAACATACAAAGTTATAATGTTTTACAAGTGGGATTAGAAAATAGAACTAATGCATGACTTAGTGAAATGATATAAAAAAAAGAAAAAAGAAGGATGGGCAGTAAAAACATCAACTTTTGAGTAAATGGAAACTAAAAGCCTGATATCTTAAACATACTGAAGATCAGATTTGCTGGAGCACCATGGTTGGTCTGAAGAAATGTATCTTTTGCCAACACACACACACACCCACACACACACACACATATTAATTGAAGCTTATCGATCTGGGGAGTGGTTCAGTTATGAGACATATAAACTTGTATCTAAGATAATGAGCTCCATCTGCAAATATTAGTGAAAAGCTGAAGATTATCAGCAAACTTTTCTTAACTCTTTGCTTGTTCTGCTTGTTAAGGTAAGAGATCTGCTTGTTCTGCTTCCTTTTAGATGGAATTATTGACCAACCACAAATGGACTCTTTTCTTAACTCTTTGCTTAAAATATGTGAGTTCTTTTGATCAGTTTTTGTCAACCAATGTATCTATACATTTATACAAGTGACACATATCTATACATTTTTGTCAACCAATATGTCTTTTCCTAATTTATGCCGCCACGGAATGAATTTTACTTGCCACTTAATCATTAATCAATACATTTATACATAACTTGTAGATAATGTGTCTCAAATTCTGTGAAACAATCTTTTCCTGAAAAGCTCTGTATCAAATATTTGAAAAACCGTATCTTTATTTCTAATGATATTTAAGGCAACTGTTCTTTAAACGTATATCACGCACTTGCTTTATATTTTCAATACCCCCTGTTTAGTTTTCGGTTGCTTTTATTTGTATGTTGCTCAAGTTTTGTGTTTCTTTTTTGTTTACCTTTCTTTTTTTAGCAAAATGTCATTTTCTTGTGGCCAGTTCCTCAAAATGATTTGGGATTTGTACACAAAACACAGTCCTCATAAGTTTTATAAAGACAAGACCTTCAATGATCTTCATGGATCACTCATGTATGTACCAACAAATATCTAACTTTATCTACCTTTCTTCAATTCATTCTCCAGAATTTATCCATGCAAATCCATTTATGCATTGAATCATTCCCAGGAGAGAGAAGAACACAAAACTTTGCCCACATGACATAGAAGCCCACATCTCATAATCATATTAATCCACTTTTCTTCTTGATTTTTGTATTTAAATACACCCTTCTTTTTTATTCTGTAAATGGAGAGAATCTGAGCCAAAAAAGATTGACAAATTTGAAGTGTTGCTGTTTTTTTTAATCATAACTAGCACTCACCCTCTTCAAAGGATTCAAAGGCCAAACCCACAACTTCATGACTAAAATCCACGTTTAAGGAAATTTTCAGGGATCATTTGAATTACAAGATCCCCATGAAAATGTTTTCTTGTAATTATAAAAAAATATCTTTTAAAACATTTAAATTCCAGTACTTCTTCTTGGGGGTAAAATGTCTGAATTATTCCTAATTCCTAGAAGGTCATCCAGAATAAATATATAACTCACATTTCTTCTTCGCTTATTAAAATTGATATTAATCATTAATTTTTTTGGGATAAAATTTCTTTTTACTTCTGGGGCATAAATTAAGATCGGGCTTGTCATTTGATTTTTTGGAGCCCACAGCAAACTGCTCTTATGACAAGTCCAGTTAATTGCCAAAAACTAGGCAAATCAAATTTAGTCCAATTTCCTTGTGGACATGATAACATCTAAAGAAACAGAGTCAAGTTAATAGTGTTAAATTTCTGAACAAAAAAAAAAAAGTATCCTCCGCAAATTCAATGTCTCCAGCAGAGTTCGTTGAGAGAAGGATCAATAAAATTTTCTAAGGCACTTCATTAGGATGTCTGTGTGTTCGGGCTTCCCAACAGACACACGAACATAACCATTCAGCTCTTTCTTGTCATAATGGCGAATCATCACACCCATTTGTGCAAGGTCCTCCTATATTCCACATCATTCAACCAAATTCAAAATCTAATCCAAGACCCCAATAAAGAATAGCATACAAGGTTGCATAATTCAAGGACTGTACACACACACTCTCTCTCTCTCTCTACCCAGTCCTAAATTTTGGGGGCCTTCTAGAAGCAATTCTTGATCCATAATACAAGTTACTTGATAGATCACTAATGAACTTTTTCCAAATATTAACCCTACTACAATTTACCATGAGAATAATTGAAGTTTATTGTAGTGATTCTCTATGCTCTTGAATATGGATAAAGTTAGAAAAAAATATTTTATTATCAAACAAATTTAATGAGTCATCCGCCTCACTTTACTTCTGATGAGGTAGTTAGAAGTGACTTATAATACCGGGAGTGGAGGGAGTACACGAATATAAACCTGATTGGGAAAAGGAGAAAAGAACCAAAGATAGGAAGGTACCTTCAGCTTTTTGGCTTTTATTCCAGAAGTCACCTCACAAAGAATGAAGTTAGAATGGCTTGGAAATGGTCGGAGGAATGGAACTTCCTTCAAAAGGTCATAAAGCCTCTCTCTTTCTTTGACCAAAGAATTTTTAACATTCTGGGTTTTACAGCGGATTGGTTAGATTTGGATTCAAACTACCGGCAGTGATAATTTAGAACACACAAAAACAAAACATATGAAATAAGCTTTTCTCTCAAAAACATGTGGAATTTACCTCTAGATAGATAGGGTTCTGTAATGCTGCACAAGCAGAAATTTCAGCAGCAACTGACACATTATAAGGTTGCTTTGCTCTCCATAAATACTCAATTATACTCAAAGGAAAAGCTCCATATCCCACACGAAGTCCAGCCAAACCTGAAACAGTTGTTCATTTTGGAACATCAGAATTTAATGGCTAAGAATCCAAATTGAGACAACAATAAATAGTCATGTCTATTGAATTTACCATATGAAAAAACGACAAAAAAAAAAAAAAATTGGTTGATAAAACTATTCAACATCATATCCATTGATGGGATTTTATAATACACACAAACTTTTTTAAAATGATGGTAAAATGTGAGCTCCAATTAAAAGAGTAATCTATAAAATGAAAAAAAAAAAAAGGCATTAATATACCGGCTCGTTTGCTAAATGTCCGAAGGACAATCAAATTCTCAAATTTCTTCACCCAACTCATCTTCGACTTAATTCTAGAAAACTCAATGTATGCTTCATCCAGCACCACTAGTATGGGAAGCTCAAGTATCTTTAAGAGAACTTCGTCATCAATTATACTGTTGTGCAATTGAAAGCAACAAAAAATAAGTAACTTCAAACCAATGGAAAATTGAAAGAAAGAATATACAGTACATATTTAATTATTTACTCATTTGATAGAAGAGATTAACGTTACTAGATAGGAAGAGAATTACAAAGGAGTAGGATAACAATATAGCCTCAAAAAGAAAAGCCCAAAAAATTGGGGGGAAATGATTGCAAAGCCCAATTGCTATATATACGAGCCAAGGAGCCTCATGAAAGAACTCTGGATAGAACACACTAAAGGAGAACAGATCCTTTCCAATAGGTTATTTAGAGTTGCATAAGCATCCTAGTATTTCTTTCCAACCAAATACACCAAAACCACAACAACTCTCCGCAAAAACTCTACACTTCATTTTTTCCCCTTCCTTTCCAAACCATTATAACTAATCAACAAGAGTCGATTGAAACATTTTGAGCAAAACCAAATCGAGATTCCACACACAAATTCCAGACAACTAATCCAACGGGAAGTATCCACACAGCAATGTAATTCAAACTACCCCGGATTATGATCTAATTGGCGGAAACAAAAAATTAAAAATATTGAAAATGATAAAACTAAACAAATTATAGCACCAGTCATATAAATTTTGAGAACCCACAACACCACCACGCACTATTTTATAAAGTGAACGACTAGTACCATGCAAAATACCCAAAATCTTAATGAGACACTTTGAATCAGATAGCAAACATCCCAATAATACCTAAATTTGTTGATTATGAATTCTAATGAAGAAAATCATAATGGAAAAATAATCAACCAGCACAATCATGTACAAAATGAGAAAAAGACAACTCAATAGTTACCTTCCATCTGGATTGTTTGGCGATGTTAAGAATATACATTTGGGTTTCTCTTGTTTTACAACCTCTGTTATCCGTTTTACATCCAAGCTAAAATCTTTGCTCCTTGGAACTGCAGTATGAACAACACAAAAGGCTTAGCACATCTGACATGATATTATGAAAATCAAACCACAATGAGCTCGTAACAAAGAAGTTTACAACTAGGAGACTAAAATGTGCCATTCTACACAGAAGTTGTACGCACGCGTGTGTCTGTATTATAAGTCAAGGGCTTAAGTTTTCTTATTTGTCTAATAATGAGATTAAATAAATTCACAATCTATGGTTTAATCCGTTCGAGAATCTCTAATTTTCTTCACCAGGCATGAAAGGATTTATAATACTTATATAGGAGTATGTTTACAATGTATAATCTAGTTTGCTTGGAGGAGATAGTATTCATGCCTTTGATTACAAGTGCCCCATTAACTGCAGCATCAAACTCATACATAGTGAAGGTTGGAGGGCAATCCACAATCTTGTCTCCAGGATCCAGCACACAACTGCATACACAAACCTTTTATAAAACCTCAAAGGACAAAAAAGAAAAAAAAAAGGAATAATCATCATCGATTAAATCATCCTATACAGACATTTATTTACGACTAAAATGAATAATAATTCGAGGCCCGTTAGACCACAAAAACATTATGTTCCATACCGCATGATCAAATCAATAAGCTCGTCTGCACCACATCCTGCAAGAATATATTCTGACTCAAGGCCTGAATCTTGGGCAAGGGCTGCACGCAATCTACGACTTTCTGGGTCAGGATAGACATATGGGAATCTTATTGATCCCAAGGCTTCCATAACCTGTCAGAAACTTTGATAGTTTGCTCAGAAAATAATATACATATGAAATGCTCAAACAAATCCTCACACAGCCTTAAAAAAAACTTCAACATCAAAATCCTATAAAAATTCCAAAGTTGAAATATAATTTTTAACCTTATTGTCGTTGTTTAACATCATACCCAACATTCAATACCATGGAATTGAAAAGACAGATATTAGAGCTTGCCTCTGGAGGAGGACCATAAGGATTTTCATTTGCATCTAACTTGATAATATCCTCAG
>JANTPZ010142466.1:0-10763 GCA_025593235.1 Vachellia pachyceras
CCGCCACAGCCACCGCCTCCTCCAACAGCTTCCCGTCTGACATCCTCCTGAACGACTCCGTCGTCATCGTCGTCGTCTATAGCACGTGCATGTTTGTTCTTGGTAGGTTGGGGCACTGCAAAAGGCCACCAAGGCACCAACCCCCCCTGTTTGCGCTATGGCTACAACCCTACTACAGAACAAATTTTATTGTGTAAAAGACCTCAAATTTGTTAAAAGGCTTGGAAACCTATCTTCAAGACTTGCAACTCTTTTTACATCTGGGTATGCAACTATCTTTGAATTTGTTGAATAACATTTGCAAATAACCGAAAATGTTACACAGCTGAAGACATGAATCTTTGGGTACCTTTAGGCAATCAATTTTTCAATAGGAATTTTTTTAACAACTTTTGCTAAAAAAAATTATAATATCTTAAATAATTTCTAAAATTTTCTATGTATTCTGCTGTCAATGCTTGATCAATTTTACTTTTCATGGTTTTAAATTTCTCCATTGCTTTGTTTTGGTCTGATGAGTTCAGTTTTCTCCGTTTATATGCTCTATCCCGTTTCAATATGCTATCCTTGTTGCTCTTTCCCACACTAAATGATAATTTCCTCACTAATATTTTGGGGTGATAAATGATGATAATACTCCCTCCAAAAAAGTGGTTCTTATATTACAAACAGAAGGAAGTAATATTGTATCTTGTCTTTTTTTCCCCTTGTCCTCTATTCATGCCCCATATCCTTTAACATGAAGGAGGAAGTATTACTACTAAAACAAGGGAAGGCACAGAAAGCATATCGGTGAGTAAAACAAAAATGCTGCGTCGAATGAAAATATCAAAATTTAAAAGCAAGTAAATCTGAGTATTGGGTTAATGAATGGAAAGTAATACAATTCCTATTTTCAAACCGGAATTCATTCACATGAAAACATATTTATCATTGAACTTTCTTCTTGTCATCAGGCTTAACAAGCCTGACAGGAGCTGCTGGTATCCTTACCCACCATTCTCTAATCCGCCTGATCCATCTCTCACAACTTTGTCTTCTACAAGGCAACTCCCTTGTGTATAACTCTACAAACACCACCAAAATTATGTGTTTCAGAGGAACAAAAGCTATCGCTGCAGCCATGAAAAGCAGCAATAATGCAGCCTTCTCTGTAGCCTAAAGGACAAACAGATAGATTTATGGTGAGAGGGAATTCCTCCTGTAAAAACGTGTAGATTACAAAAGCTCCATCATTCTGTTTAAAATTATGTTTCTTTTGAAATAGAGGGATAAACACTAATAGCTTAAAGTTATAAGTGAGATCGAACATGGGATCTTCCACTTAGGAGCTTTCAATGCACTAGCCTAAAGGCTATTGGCAAAAATCTTACATCTTATGATAGAGCTGAATCAGTAGGTGTTAGTAAGAAAATTAAAAAGCAAGTCCAAGGATTATGACATTAATTATGCAAACAATTATTCCTATACCATCATTCTTCATATATGATGCAGTAAGATTGGCTTCAGATTTTCTGTTTTTGGGCCAAAGAAGATTGAGATTCAGGGACATCATGGTTATATTAACATATTTCTATCAGGTGTGTAATGAATGATTACTTGGATAGAAAGGTTAACTGTTCGAATTGAGATTATTTCTAGTCAGATTCCTAAATTCTGCCTTGTTCTTCACGCTGAAAAAAATAGTATTTGGAAGATCATACATAGATATCTGTCAAGCAAAGGAAAATAAATTTTTGTACTTCATGTATTTGGAAAAAGCTTCTTCATTCAAAGTAGATTTGCACAAGGCAGCCCAAATTAAACATAGGTTATACACATTGAAATACAGCACAAACCTATATTAAAAGGCACATCGTCAATAATGGACAATGACTAGGATACTCACCTGTGGTAATAGAGCAAGAAGAAGAGCTCTTATTTTCAGGAGAGTGATATTCCCAGCTTGAACAAGTGATTCACCTTGGGCGATGGCTTCCTGTAATGTTAATAGTTGTTCTACTGCATTTCGATTAGGGGGAGATGTTACTCTAATAGCTTTTATTTGTCTTCTCCTGTTGAAATGCCTACGCCAGAGCATAAGACTTGCACAGAACACTAACATTGATGGCACTATGTACTGGATCCACCCCCTGTACAATGGGAGGCAATTTTAACTAAAGAATATCATTATTGAACGTCAGTTTAGGCACTGCAAGTTATTCAATTTACCATCATGTTTCAATGACATGATCTTTTTATGATGAAGATGACATTGGCATTTCTATCAAAAGCAAACACCAAACACACATGCTCTCATGTAATCATGATCACATATGCTGGCACTCCAACAAAACAATTACCATAAAATCATGTAACAGGCGACTAACAAAAATGATCCTGATCTATAGAAGTCTTTCCATGAGGCTAAATACCGCAGACGACCAGCAGTTTCAATGACAGGCAACAATAGTTCCTGCAAGGAGTAGAAAGTGTTACCGATATCTAAAACAATAGACTGCATTGATTTTCTCCCATCTTCAAGAAAACACCTTATCACGAGCTCATGAGAAGCTAAACCAGTCAATGGATAGCCAAACTCACAGAGCATATCTATTAGATTATGTTTTCAAGGTATCCCCAACGAGAAATTCGAATGGGGCTTGCATATTAAGAAGAAATTAAAGAAAGAAATAATTCAGTTTTTGTTCTTATAAATTCAAATTAACGTTTTTAGTGTTGAGGTTGAAGTTCTAATTTGAGTATAATAAAACTATTCATAGTCTTTAGTTTGCTTTTTTTGAACCCCCCCCCCCAAAAAAAAAAAAAATTAGAAGTACATGTTGTTTCTGCAATAGAACTTCATGAAACGAGAATCAAAATCAACCTTCATTACTGCAACATTGGTGTCAATGCCTTCAACCTTCATTTGGTCCACTGTTGCCTGTGCAGCTTGCGCCCTTCCTGTGTCAAGAATGGATTTTTTCACTGCCAATTCCAATTGAGTTGTCTCACCGACCCGAACATCACCATATACTGCTGCTTCTTCATAAGAATCAGCTTCCTCCAGTGATATGAAACCAAGACGAGCAAGTGTCAAAACAGATGCCAGGGATACCGCTGGTTGCCTTTTAGTATCTATGGTACCAGAAGCATATTTATCCACAACAGAAGACAAATTTGTCAAACAACTTGACAGTGTTTCCAGGATGACATCTCCCCCAGGAAGAGTTTCAGCAAGGTTAAATGCCAGTAAAGTTTTATAATGGGAAGAGAAATACTTTAAAGCATCTCTAACTGCACGATAACGGAAGATTCCCAAAATAGCCCTGGCCAGTACTTCTGACTTCTGAATCTCTTTAAGGTTACATTTCCTTATAAACTTGTGAGCACGAAAGATTTCAAGACAAATCTCCAACCAGTAGTCACGACGCAAGTTTGCATTAAATTCGGGGAATTCGAAATAAACGGGCTCTCCTCTGTCAATACATCTCAAAAAGTCATAAAAGTTGAAGTGAAAAGGAATCCTGTGGTGAGCTACACATATTGGTAAGTTGTTTATTATCTATATGACCAGATAACATACACAGAAGTTGACTGATACATCACAGCTTTATCAAAAAGACGAGCACCAAGGGGTCCGGTCAAGTCAGGCTTTATGACCTGTTTCATATCCATTTCTAAGTCATATCGAACACCTTTCTCATACAAGCCAACTCCCAGAGGCTCGAAGTACAAGGCATAATTGGTGAGGATCAATCGCCCTAAAAAGTAAATAAATTTGAGTATATATAGATATATAGGCGGTATAAGAAAAACAATAAAATCCAACCTAAACTGATAATTGTACAAAGGGAATACACTCAAGGCAGATGCTCAACTAGCAAGATCTTGAAAGTAATTGAGGCAACATGCAGCACATCACTTTGAAATTACCATATCGCTGGGCTGCTATTTGTGAGGAAAGGGAAAGAGAAATGGAAAATGACTTTTACATCATGTGGTTGGAATGCCCTTTTGCCAGACGAATAGTGTAGAAAGAGAAAAATGGGACGAGATGAAAGCTCTTAAAGTGAGGGCATTTGCAAGTTCTCATGTTACTATTAATCAACAAGGATTGTCTAATCAACGATGACACTAGACTCCGTTCGTGAATTATAAGCAGCCTATTTTAAGAATTCCAACGACTCACCAGGCCATGCAGAGATTCCTATGTGTTGCAGAACTGGTTGAGTCGGATTTGTTCCATCAACATCAATGACAACCTCCCCATCAGCAAGCTGAAGATTCACCGTTGAAGTGTCTATCGCATATTTTGAATTCTTTATGACCCTGCATAAAGCCTCCTGTTAGAAAGAATACAAACAATAACAATTACCAATTGACACGAGATACATTAGCATTATAAAATCAAACTTAAGGACCAGATTGTCCAAACATTTTGTTTTACCTACAATTAAGAAGCTAATTATGCTACTCAAAAGATCTTACCTGATCATTGTCACTAAGAGTTAGTAGATAGCTCAAGTAAGGTTTGAAAAAGCTTGAATGCTAGCTGAGGTTGATTGTTATCTACCCACATTATGAAACATTAACCAACCAAGATTGAGCAGGGATATTTTCAGCGTCCCAGGTGCCATATTTTGGGTCAAAGGAGCATGGGGTTGCAGCAAATCTAGTGAGATATGAAGCATTGCCTCTATCTTGCACCCAAAAAAAAAATCACATTTAAGAGCCCAAATACCAGAGGAAGGTGTGCTCAAACTTGGGAGGAACAATAAGACAAAACAGGGTAGCTAACAGAATATAGGGAGAGGGTGAAGTATGAAGGGGTCAAGCGATAAATTTGCTCAAGAGTCTCTAGACTCTCAAAAGCCTGAGGTGTGCATCTCAGAAATCTTACATCATTTTGTGATTCTCTTGCCTGAAGTCCTAAACTGCTACCGTTCCCCCAGAATTATCAGTGGGTTCCAACAATTTTGGTATGAAAGAAGGTTTTGAGGTGGGGTGTGATGGCTACAAGGATCAGGGAAGAGTTGAAATCATAGCGAATAAGATAGGATCAATAGGTGTGAATATAGCAGTAATTCAAAGTATTTAATGGAGCCGTGCAGTAAGTTGGATGGGCAGCAAAACAAGAACCGAAGTGAATAGTTGGATCGACTTCTTTAGAATCGATGACTACCCTATCTTTTCCAAATTACAAGATGCTTATATACACATCAGGGCCTTCAACTTTTCTTCAAAACAGAAATGTACTGAAAGAATCAAAGAAACATAATACTATCGATTCATCATTAAACTTAACAGTTTCTTATTGCTAAAAAAAGACCGATACTTAGTTCAAACTTGAAAAATTGTAACAACACTGGAGGAAAAATATCATACTTATCAATGCTTCTCAAGTATTTGTCATAAACAAGAAAATGAAGGCGATGACATGAAGAACTTGTGAGTGCATCAAAAAGATTGTAGACAGTTATTATATCAGCAACAAGAACACATGCAGGAGCTATGCGTGCAAAGGCTTCTGGACCAACTGTCTTGTCAACATCAACCTGATTAAGAGGGAAAAAATGAGCATTAAAGCTCTTGCATCATTAGTGAAACTTGATATTTTAGACTCAAGTGACAGTGACGTAGCACCTGAAGTGCCATATTCGTGGAACTTGAATAAAACAAGGACCCCTCATCTTCATCCACCATTTCGGACTTAAAGCAAGGAGTAGTTTCCTGCAGTTGAGGAGGCCGCAGCGTGTTCAAAACCCAATATATAAGAAATATCATGCCGTAATAAACTGCTTACAAACTCAGGAAAAGAGAGTTCTATTGCATCTTACAGATACTAAGACAAAGAAAGAATGAACTGTTCTATTGCATCTTACAGATACTAAACAAAGAAAGAATGAACTGTTCTATTGCATCTTACAGATACTAAACAAAGAAAGAATGAACTGTTCTATTGCATCTTACAGATACTAAGACAAAGAAAGAATGAACTGTCTCACATGTTGTGGCGGATCACATTCAACGCTGGGTGCCTCCCAGGCAAGCATCATGTCATAGGTCAAACGACGGAATTCCTTGTCACTTAAATAATCCTGACTTCGATTAATTTTTTCAAGAGCTTTATAGGAGCAATACTCTAAGAGATGTCTAGCATAAGTCAGAAGTTCTTTGACACCAACAGGGAGCTCAGAGTCAAAGCCATGTTGCAATTCTTCTGTAGAAACTTGAAGAATCCTACAAAACTTGTCAAGTTTTGCTGATGGCTAATGACAATAATAAGCTTTGCGCAATTTTAAGCAGAAGACAAAATTAGCATATGAGTTCATATTTCAAATACGGTCAAGCATATCCAGGAAATAATATTCCATGGTCCTACATTCTTACTAGATCTTATCTTTCCCTGTCTGAGACAAACTTTCGTTGATAAAACTACTTCCGGACCATTCTTTTTATGCCACTTCTTTTCTCACTGGCGACACCTGTCATTCTCTACTGATAACTTTTGAACTGTCGCAGTAACATAAGTTCAAATATAATAACGATGTGAAATATGGACAAACGCAATCCGTATCGCACCGTGTCAGCAAAATTTCAGCATTTAATGATAGGAGTGAGTCCAACACCATTCAAGTACATAATGCTTAGAATTCATGTTATAGATCATTTACCAGCCTAAATAGACACAAATGAAATCCAAACCCTTGAGACACTGGGCTGGGACTCGAACAAATAAAAAGACCCAGCTAGAAGTCCAAAGAGTTACAAGCTGACAATTTGCAGACTGTTAATAAAGAATTTAAGCCATCTCTCAATTCAAAATGATTAAAGTTCCCAATATAAATGCAACCGTACGATCACGATTATAAAAGAGAACTTTAAAAGAGAAGTTAGTAACTCGACCAAAGAGTTAAAAGTGAAAATATCTCATTATCCAGGGAGATAAATTAAAAGGGAAAAAATATCCAGATAAGCTATTATGAAGTCCGTTAGCCATTTATCTGGAAAATGAGGATAAAAATCTATATCCTTGAGATGAAGATAGGAGTTGTTAAGCAAATACTTAAATTAAGCGACTTATGAATTTTCGCTATAATTAGAGGATTAAAGCTCAGAGGGAAGTTCTGGAGAAGTACTGCGAGAGAAGGCTAGAGAGAAGCTCAGAGGAAGGTCTGTAAAAAGAGTTTGCTTAAGAATTAGTCAACCACCGAACTTCTGCATTTCTCAAAGCAGAATCTTCTTCTTCTTTTTTTTTTTTGGCAAGCAACGGATGGGTTGAGTTTCAGATTACTTCTTTTTTCTCTAAAATATATTTTCAAGTCTTCTGAAACCTGAAAAATTTTTCATTTACGTATCGGATTATGCAAACTCTACCGATCTGAATTTTCCTAGCATATTTGGCATAGCTTGCTTTTAAAGAAACCGTATTTGATTAATGAAGAAGAAAGATAAGGAGAACTTAGAACTGGGAAGGCAGCAAAGTTTGCTGTTATGTATTATAGTTCGATCTTATAAATGAAGCTTTAGAAAAGGGTGTTTCATAAAAACAACTGGACAAAGTAGTAAATGAAAAAATTCAAACGATTATTAAATTGCTTTTTCCCCTTCATCTATGTTCCATGTTGCATAATATTAGATATACATTATAACGAAAAACAAGATTAAACTTTTCGATTGCACGAACTAAGGTGGCAACAAAACATCATCAAACTCACCCCTTTCTATCTATTCTTTTTCCCTCACATTAGGTGATGACATCCACGCATGTTGAATTTAGTCAGGCTCTGCTATAGGCGCATTCAAGCCAGCGTCGACATAATTTAATTTACAAGAGGAAAACAAAGAGAAGAGAAGAAGAACAGAAATGCAAAAACGCATGTTCAAGCGGAAAAGTAGCAAGACAAAGGAATCACATGTTAAGCAAGGAATCGACAATACGCATGAAGTGCATATCATATCACTAAGAAGAGGAAAAAACGAGAAGTACTTTGAACAGCGAGAGACGACGGCGTTAGCAAGGGGCGAGAGCTGAGGAATGGGGTCGTGAGAATCGACATCTCCGGAAGAGGAAGACTCGTTGCTCGGGAAAATTGATTTGAAAGGCTTGCTATGATTTCCCATGAGATTCTCCCACATTACCGCCATTGCATTCTCCATTTTCTTTCGCAATCTAACTGCTCCGCGCCAATACAGAAACTTTTAATGCTTTGATATTTGATCTGTGCCTCCTCCAATGCGAACACAGGTTTTTTTTTTTTGGGAAGACAGAGAAACAAACAAATCTTCTCCTTTCTGAGATGGGTCAAAATGGGCCACACCATTGGTTGACCCAGAATGGATTGGGTTAGTGCTAATGTGCTAGTAGAGAAGAGGTTGAAAATGAATAGCAGAGGAATTTTCAAGATTCAATTATATGATAAAGAATTTTAAAAGTTCTACTTTTAAAAAATCGCACTTTTATGTTTTCCAGAGTTAGAATCAGTAATTATTCCCAGTATTATTATTTATGTTTTTTAAAGGTAGTAATAAACTTAAAACTTGAGACATTAAAAAAGACCCAATTGTAATTTAAAAATAAATCAGTCATAGCTTTAGAAATTGTATATGCTATGTTAAGATCTATGGGGATAAAAGCTCACTATATATACTCATCCTAATTCTAAATGTAGGAGTAGATCCAAGGATTTAAATTGATTTTGAATGGTAGCTTCCAATACAGATAATTAAATGAAGCCATTCTAAGAAAATAAACACATTTTATTATGAATAATTAACTTAATCAATTTCTTTAATTAATGAAAAATAATTATTCAGCTTACACGTTTAAACACATATCTTTGATATGCCACAATAAACCCATACGCAGAGAGGGTCTAAAAAGAAATTGCTCATGAAATTAACAGCTTGCTGGTTTCACTTTCCAGAATATACGTTTAGTTTCAAAATCATGGTTTTGTCCAAATACTCTTATTTTTGAAAAAATATTTTTGATATAAAATATCGATATGAAACCGAAACCAAGGTTTTGAAAAGCTATTTTCTTGTCAAATCACACCATCTCTCCTAATAAATTTTTTTTTCTTTTCCTCTTTCCTACCTACTTTTGCCTCGGAATCCGTAAAAGCTAGAACTTCACAAACACAACCACCTCTTCAAAATCTAAATTTTGACTTAAAATCTTTAAAAGTTATTCTTTAAAACATAAATTTTATCCCGAAATGCGTAAAAATTACCGTGAGAAGTAGGGAGCTTAAGACTGTTGCTACATGTACTGCATGAAATTAAGCTTTATTTTTTTTTTCCAACCAGAAATATATTAATCACAAAAAAAATTTTAGACTACGAAGAAAGAGCTAAAAAACACACGCACAAACAGATATCCTAATCCTACGATGCAAACAGCAACTAAATAAAACACAGAACGATCAAAACAAAACAGGACACAAAGCCTAAGTAACAAGTACATCAACAGCTGTAAAGGGGGGACGTGGCACCCAATCAAGAGGGTATGACCCAACCGTTGAAGTTTTAGAATACAAACGAGTACTAAAGTTGTCTCATCGAGAATCCACTCACAATAATGAGTCATGATAAATTTCCTTGAGATAAGCAGCTTCTCAAGGAGAACTCCAATCCAGTGATGAACACCAAAGAAACCGACAGTGTTCATTAGAATCCCGAATAGCAAAGCAACTGGCCACCATTCCATCAGGAATCCACCAAGGTCAATTGCTAGTATTTTCAGTACTCCTTATTAAGTATTGCTCTTTACCAAGCACAAATCAGCCACTCGATTCTTTAGCTACTTCAAGAAACTTCACTGTGAAATTTATCATCAATCTCTTCATTTCCAGAGGCACCCAGCGAACATTAATTATCAGCCACTGCAAGTTGATCTATCGTGTACCCGAAAAGTCCCAGAGAGCAACTGATCATCCTCCACACTGATCGAGGAGGCACCCATCTCAGATCCTCCATTGTACCCAAAACGTAAAGATCGCTGCATTTGAGAGCATTGATGCCGGATTCATCACCTTCTAAAATCTTCTTGTTAAAGCTAAGGATGCCCAAATCTCTGATCTGCCTTGCTCCATCACTTCATCATCAATTTTCCATACCCCCGAATCAACCTTACCGCTTGACGCACTCACCTTATCCCACATCCATCGCAGATTGGGAAAAAATCACTCTCACTTAGTGAACGTTGGGGATAAAAGTCCAAAGATCTCATCACAAGTATACAAGAAAATAGGCACACTTGTCGGAGAAAAGAGTCCTACCAAGAAGGATGGAAGAGCCAAAACCCTAGCAGAGCCATCTGCTAGGGCCGGCCACAAGGATCTATTTTATCCATAGCCTATACATGAATTAAGCTTTATTCACGCTAATGCCTGAATAACAATTCGGCAATTGATAAATACGCAACATTCTGCATGTTCGTATGCTTGTTATCCAGGAAAATACGTAACAAGTTTTATTCCAGTTTACAAGTCTAAACAAGAAGGCCTGTACAAAATCCCAAGAGTGCTAATTAGTTGGAATTCGTATTGTAGTTATCAGTACATGGTTAAAAACATTAAGGCTATGTTTGGTTTGATGGAGGGGGAAGGGAGGGGATGGATACGAGGGGATGGAAAGGGATGGAAGGGTATAAGGTTACCTTGTTTGGTTTAATTAGATGGGAAGGAAGGGGGAGTATTTTTAATGATTTCTTGTTTGGTTCAGAAGGGGAGGGAATGGAAGTTAATAACCAATTTACCATTTTACCCTTATATGTT
>JANTPZ010142468.1:0-16811 GCA_025593235.1 Vachellia pachyceras
AATTCTGCCCATTATCTTTCCTGCCTTGGAGAAAAGTGGACGTGCCCACTGGAGTCAGGTCGTTCAAAGCCTGGCATTAAATGTTCGCAAGATTTTCTCTGATGTCGATCCTGAGTTCTTTGAAGAGTGCTTGCATAAGTTTCAAGAGGAAGAAGCGAAATTAGAAGAGGGGAAAACAAAACATGAAGCCAAATGGAAGCGATTAGAAGAGATTGCTGCTACAAAATCTGCAAGTAGTGAGGCTATTCTCGTCCCTACAGATACAGCCACCCAAACATCTTAAAGGAACAAGTTCCAGAGTTTCTTATTCTCTTACTTTTCTTGTTGGTATGGCGGCATTAGTGGTTCTTGTGCTTCAGGAGGTTAGATTCTCATCTGATAGTTGCTGATTTTCTTTGTTGTTTGTACCTTTAAGTCTACGTTTCTGAGATTTGAATGGATGCTCATGGGAGACAAAGTGCGTTGTGCGATGGAGGGATTTTGCTAGTTGGTTTTGAATTTTGGCCAATCCCGTTCATATATTAATGGGGTTATTAGGAAGCAGATATAGTTCTCTGAGGTATTTCACATGCTCGGACTTCTTGTTCTGATGTTGCATTATTTAATCTGGTTTCACGTGTATGTATTACAATGACATTTCATTCATTAATCATTGTAGAATTTGTTTTCCTTCTGTAATACGATCAATTCATAATATTTGGCTTGTTTATTTTTTTCTTTTTCCTGTTAGAAATGGGAAGGTCATTGATTACAGATCAACTACGCTCAGCATTTATCACTATCTTGAGTTCTGTATTGGGAATCTTTAAATTCACTGGTAAAGTGGTCTTAAGACCTCAAGATGCAGAAACATTATCTTGGCATAATATTTGAGAATTTGAGAGGATTTTATCATTGAGATTTGAGAGTTTGATTTTGAGCAAGGCCTAGTTTTTTGTGCCTCCTGTTTGGTTTAGGGTCTTCAGAAGAAAGAGGTGGGAAAATGAATGGCTTCTCACGCCTTGTTTGGTTGTAAAAAAAAATTTAAGCCCTTATTTTACAGGGTTTAGAAGATAGCTTTTAGTAAGAAAGGTGTAGGAAAAAACTCCTGACTAAACAATAGGAACTAAGATCCGACCGATGCAAATCAACTCAAACTAATGCTTCTTGTTGAGTAGAAACAAACAAAGCAAAGAGGTTCAACGGAGAGTTTTATCATAGTGCTCAATCTCAAAGATGCTACGCTGTAATCCCAGCTAACCCATCAGCGTCATGAACTTAATTTGCACATCCCAGTCTTGTCCCTATTTATCACTGTTTTATGTTCCTTTATGACATCAATAGGGAGGGTGGTTGCCGCCAAGTCCCTGGTAATCAAATTAATGGTTTATACAATAATAACCTTGTAGTCTAGCGAGCTTTCTCGTAAGTAAAAGGTAGTGGGTTTAATTTCATCTATAACTTCGAGTTGTTAGTATTTATTCCTCTAATTTTTAAAAAGAAAAAAAATAAAGATTTAGAGCTTATTTGGAAGTCCGTTTGAGAATATCTTTTACGGAGTTCGGGGTAAAACCTAGGTTTTGGAGAATAGATTTGGGAGAATTGCTTTTACAGATTCTGAGATAAAATCTATGTTTTGAAAGGTGATTGTGTTTGAGAAATTGTTGGCTTTTAAGGAGTTAGAGACAAAAAATAAATAAGAAAATGAAAGAAAGAAAGAAAAAAGGAAATATGAAATTTATTATGAGAGATTGTGTAATTTGACAAGAAAATAACTTTTTCAAAACCTAAATTTTGTTATAAAATTTAGATTCTAAAAAAAATATAAATATTTGGATAAAGTCTAAATTTTAGGAGCATGATTCTAAACTAGGCTTTATTGTACACATTTAGTAAAAACATGTATTTTCTTCGTTGCTTTTGCTATTATTGCTTTGGGTCCCAGTCTCATTAATAGCCAGTGGCAAGGACCTCAGGCTTACGACAAAACCAATTAACCACAAGCTAAATGCTTGTTTGCCAACATCGTTGCTAAAACACGTAAGTCGAGATAAAATCATTTTGAAATCTGTAAAAACCATCTCGAAATTCATAAAAACCATCTTGAAATCCGTAAAACCATCTCGAAATCTACAAAATACCTCGGAATCTGTAAAATCCATTCTCCCAACGGAATTCCCAAACACACACTAATTCTTTAGTTTCCTAGTTACTATGATATCAAAGAGCCACGAAGGACAGAGAAATTAAACATCAGCTCATAAAGAAGGCAAGCATTATACCAATTAGCTAAGAAAAACCACACCAGCTACATACTTGAACCTTCGATGCAGATTCGTTAGCTCGAAGGCTTACTAAAGGAAGGAAGGCAGCAACTAACATTGCTCTTAAAAATAACAGAGATAACTAAATAATTAATACCAGAAGAGAGAAAAAAATAAATGACAGTTGAATTGGGTGGCATAAGTGGAAAATCCAAATGAATTATCTCTCAAAGTAAAATAAACAAGAGACAGCAATGTTTTTATGCAGCCTTTTGTTTATCAAATTCCCGTTGTATCTGTGTCAGGAAAAACAAAACATTCCCATTGTATCTGGTTCCATATATATTATTGGTCACAGTAGCCAAATATGGAAGAGCCTTTGAATACATTTCACCTGTGAGATTTTGTAATACAAGACTCATATCATTCTCCTCTTAACAGTTAAATCTTAAAAAAAAATCTGAACAATAATTTAGAAGTGTTGATACAAACACTTGCATATAGGAATCTCGATTGCAAGTTGGGTTGCATTTAAAATTTTTATGTCATATTTGTAGTTGATACTCAATTTATAATTGTTTGAATCGTTATTTCCTTTGTCCAACAAAATCGTTATTTCCAATTAATTTTTTCAATGGAGTCTTGTTGGCAATCCAGTGGTTATTAGTTTCCTCCTTGAAGACCTTACTGCCATTTTTTCAATAAGTTATTGGTGATTATATGGAAGTAATTTATAAATTATGAAAACAAAAAGTACACAAAAAATAGAGGGATAAAGAAGATAATATAAAGTTGAATGAGAGAATAAATATGAGCTCTATTTCATTTCATCATATATAACAATACATTGTACATTGCCTCTGTTTATAGGTTTACAACCATTAAAGTGCAAACATAAAATTACAAAGAAATGGATGCAAACATAATGGCATTAACCATAAGAAACTCTTCACAAGCCATTAATTAGGAGGTCATAGATTTATGGTATTAAGTATAAGGAATAATAAGGGGTGGGGGTTATTGACATTCATATGTAAAATGTTTACAACACTTCCCTTAGGCATTTATAATAAATATTGTGTCTCGTTAAAACTTAAGAAAAACTCAATGGAATAAAAACATAACGAAGGAAAAGGAGGACACAATACATATTGAAGTTTACTTGTTAAATATCTTACAAAAAAAAACCTTGATTTAGGAAAAGATTACAACATAATCATTACTCCCCTCGTGACAATATCACTATTTGGTGACTATATCACTTATTATTAAAATATATTTCGTGAATGTGATTGATCAAGATTAAATAAATTAAAGATGTAGAGAGAAACCTCATCACACAATATGGATATCATTATACAACAAACAATAATATGTAAGGATCAATAAGATGTCAATAACTCATTTGATAGAGGATCGTGCTGATAACGTTTTATGAAAAAGAATACACAAGAGATAGAGATAGAAAGATAAAGAAGATAAGAGAAAGTTGAAAGAGAAAATAAAGAGAAACTATCTTTCATTTCATTGTATATAATAATACATTGTAAATTACCTATATTTATAGGATCACAACAATTAAAGTGTAAACACAAGGGTACAGAGAAAAAATGCAAACATAATGACAATAACCATAAAAAACTCTTTACGAACCATTGATTAGGAAGTTATAGGATTTATGGCATTAAACATAAAGAATTATAACGGGGGAGGTTTATGAACATTCATATGTAAAATGTTTACAACAATAACTAATTTTTTTAATTTTTAATGGGAATAATTAAAAAAAATCAATTAAATATTTTTGTATAATACACATTCATTAGATATTCTTATGTGTATCAAATGCACATGTCATTTGTGAGCTCTTCAATAAAAAAAAGCTATAATTTTTTTCTCGGTTTCACTTTGCTTTGAAAGTTGTGCGAGAAAAACAATAAAAGTGGTAGTGAGAAATTTTAAAGTGCAGTTGGAGTTTTTGATTGATGAATGTACACATGACGTAATGCACACAAGAAGTTCCCCACATTTATCCTTTGTTATGATTTTAAATTGTTTAATTCCTAAATTATAATTAAACCAATAGATTAGTCCAAATGTGATTCCCTGCTTATATCCCCGCGGGTTGGGGGGATCTTCCGTGGACTAAGTTATGACCAAGAATTTCTTCTGCCTGTCTATCTGCCACGTGTAAGACGACAAGCACCTCTCTCTCTCTCTATCTCGCATTTCCTCATTCCCTTTTCTCTCTCTCTTTCCTACTGCAAGTGGCACAGTGGAGCTTGTGGATAAGAACTCCTTCGACGTTTTGTCCTTGCTTCCACCCTTTACGCTGATCCACATAGGCTTCGTATAGCTGAATTGTAGTGAGACAAGAATTCTTCGAAATCTCGAGAAATTATGGAAGCCACTATGGCTTTGAATGCAGTTGTTCTTCTTCCTCCTTCGACGTCCAGGTTGAACGATGACCCTTTGGTCAGGCATTCGCTGTTTTCCGCTCCGATTACCCACAGCCCTCCGCAGCGGCGTCGCCACCGCATGCTGGTGGTTGAAGCCAAGGGCAAGAAGGGGATGATGTCTCGTCAGTATCAACGCCCTCCTCCTCCTCCCTTGCCCAAGCTTGAGGACGATGGCAACCCTAAATTTGTTATCTTCATTCGCATGGCTAATGTTTGTTCTCTTTCAACTTATTGCCCTATCTTTTATTTATTTTTTTCTCGGTTCCTTTGCTTCTTCTGTTTGGTTTACGAGAAAATTCTGTTGGAGAGGGGAATTCATTTATTCATGTTTCTAGTTTTCTCAGCTAGAGGTGGCGGGAATTTGAAGTTTTCCCGACTACTTGAGCTTATTTTCTGATATGACAAGTTCGAATATAAGCTTAAGGTCTTGTTTGGGTGTTCTGAAGAGAATATGATGAGGTCGCATGGAGTGGGAAGAGATTGTCACAACATTGTTTGAAGGTTGGAGGAATTGCATGTGATTCATTCCTCATCATTTGGAAGTTACACTGGGGGATTAACTTGTATCTGAAGGATGAAATTTTCAATATTAACTTCACTCGTAAACAAAACGTAAATAAAAAATCAGCCAAATTATCCCAAATTCATCCAATTTAGAAAGACCTGAAAGTCATATGGATTGGATATTTTTCTCAGGCCGCCCAAACATCGTCTTAAATAAGTCCTAAAGCAATTAAAATCAGCATTATTGAATCTTCTTCTGAGCATATGGTTCTTCTTGTTTCATTCTCTGTATAATCTTCGCCTCATGGTTGCAACTTTTACTGAATCATCAGTCGCTGCTTATTTCTTTTCTATCAGATAGATTGCAATGCAAACTATAAAAGCCAATCATGCATTTCTGCTAGCAAGCAGTGTTGACTTGATTATTATAAAACTTGGGTTTATGCTTGATCGTCTTATGGCATCTGATCAGGGATTTTATTTCAGCTGCTGGTTCAATTGTTATTTTATTTCTGCAAGCCCTCTTTTCCATTGATGGAGTACAATCTAATTTATGGTTCTCCACAGGTATATCTTTGGTACCCTCTTAGTATAGTAACTGGTGGAACCACTGCTAAAATCATGGTTGCTGCTAAAGATAATTTTTTGGGGAAATACATTTACAAAGATACCCTTGATAGGAATCTTGCAGCAGTTATTTACCGGGTAGGTCATTTCTCATTTTGCCTAGTATATTAGTTTTTTAACGGCATTATTAATTCTGAGAACTTTAGAAAGTTAAATTCATCGGTGTCAGGAAACTGGTTATTTTTGTTGCTTGTTGTGCTTTATTATGTTAGACTTAAAAGGAAGCTGATACGGAAGCGCATGGACGATTAGAAATCTCCCAAGAAATCTCCACAATATCTCACAAAAAGGTCACGAGGTATTCAATCCAGAACATTTATAACCCAAATAAGCTACAAGGCATTCAATTCAGAACACTAAAGAACGAGCATTGCTCGCTCATAAAAGAAAATAAACAGTTTTCTTTATTAACTCTAAAATATGAAAATACCTTGCACAAAATAGGTATTTATAACTTGTAAGTAGGATAAGTAAAGATAAATGTTTCATCTAAAAGCCCAAAAAAAGGATATCGATAGATACTATAAGGTAATTCAGATCATGGATGACAATCTGATTGTCAGGGATAAAATAATATCCTAGGCTTTCTAAAATAATCCTAATTACTAATTAGAACAAATAAAATAAGAAAAATTACCTAAATTTCGTCCTAAAAGACCTATTTGGGTTTAAGTACTTATTTAACCCAAAGAAATAAATTAAATAAACAAGCCAAACAACTTGGGACTTGAATAGTCTTCTAGTAATGCCATTTGAAGGCCATTTAATTATTTGGAAGCTCTAGCACCTCTCCCAAGATGGATAGAATGGTTGGACATTTCTCTACATTTTTTGTTTGGTCCTTCATCTCAAATATGTCTTTTATCAACACTTGTAACGCCTCCTTCATTCTTTTGTTCCTTGAACGTGCCATTGGGCTTCCAATGTCTTGTAAGGGATTGTGGGCTCTGAATGTAGGATATGAAGTACATTCTTGATTCCTATCAGAAGCCTTCTCGCATCATCACGAGTATCACCTATATTACATGGAAGAAATGGGTTCTTCAGTTTGTCACAGCAATCTTCATTCATGGAATTGTTTGATAAAATTTTTGCTGAATCAATTGATGTAGGATGTATTAATTTTGTTTACTTACAGATTTCATTTGAAAGTTATTGAGCTGCGGGGCTGATGCTTATTTGAGATCTTTTAAAATCAGCATAATGCTTCATTGCTCATGGTTGCCTCTATCTTACTGACTATTTGCTAAAATTCAAATAGGATGAAAAGGAAATACAGAAAACTGCATTCAAGCAGCACCGAGTACTGCGCAATGCTACTGATTTCAGATATGGCTACAAACTTGTTGTAATGTTCTCATAGCATTTTAATATATTTCGTATTTTATAATTTGAGCATTTGATATGTTTGCATTCACCAATGTGAGAACCAAGAGACCTGTTTATTTATGTTACTTTTTCATGCAATAAATTTTCAGGAAAATGGCAATATTAGAACTGCACTTTCATCTTCAGATGTTATTGAGGTAACATTCCTCAGATTTTTATGTTCTTGTATTTTTGTTATATTTTTTCATAACCCTAATAGATAAGTAATGAACAGAGTTCCATTCAATCCTTTGCCTGAGGGGTAAATTTAATAAACTTGACAGAGAAGGTGTGTGTTTGGGAACTCCGTTGAGAGAATGGATTTTACAGATTCCGAGGCATTTTGTGGATTTCTAGATGGTTTTACGGATTTCAAGATGGTTTTTATGGATTTCGAGATGGTTTTTACAGATTTCGAGATGGTTTTGTCTCGGCTTACGTGCACCGTTTTGGCAACGATGTTGCCAAACAAGCACAAGATTGTTGCTGGCTAATATTCTTTTTCTTAAGTGATGAATTTACAGGAAAACGTTCATTATCATTGGTTCATTGACTTCAGGCCTATTTATAAGAAACATGTTACGATTAAATTTTAATGCTACAAGTTGTTTCTCATAAATAGGACCGGATGTAGAATTAGCTTTTTGCATACACATTTTAAAATGTTTGCTCCCTAGTTAGATATCATTTTATGATATATCCCCCTAATATTTTTAAATTGTATGTGCTTGCATTTCCAATTTGAAGCTCCCGACAAAGGATAAGCTTAAAACTGTACTCGATAAAGTAAAAGACTTCTTTGGAGATGCAAAGGAGTCCTTCGGGAAGATAACAGCTTTGAATTCTACAGCTACTGAGGAGTCAAAGGAAGAAGACGCAACAGAGAAATCTAAGTAAGTTATGTTAATTTAGCCCAGATGACTTGGTTCTCTCAGTTTGCAAGAGTGGAGAGAATTCATACTTGCCATATAGTGCATGTTCATGTGATCGAAAGGATCTCCATTATTGGACATCTGGGTCCTGCCCTTTCATTTCCTGATCAATGCATGCGCATACTCTTTATGGTACCTAAATATCTGTTTCTTAGGAGGGAACTTTAGATTCCCTTTCAATTTTGAGAAATTCCATGCACATCATGTAATGACAACTAATTTTTGGGCTCTACACCAATGGGAGTTGGGTGTAATAGAGAAGTCTCTTATAACGTAGCGAACTAATGTCTAAATCATTTTTGAAAGAGATGCCCGCATTTAATACTCAATAAGGTTTTGAAAAGCATTGACTCCAATAAGAGTATACATATGTCTATCAAAAAATAAATTTTGGGTTCTACTTGCATGAAATTTGAGATGAGCCACAGTATTAATAGTTTGTGAATAATAAAACTTCCTATTCGTATTATACATCATATATACTGAAATATTGATGTTTCTAAATTCTAAAGGTTTTAAGTACTGTCGTTTCAATTTCCAGGGTTAAAGGATGAAGGTATATCTGGAAACAATTTGCTTGACTTGTTATCTGTGGCCATTGGCCGCTCTGGAATCCTAAAAGCTTCAACTCGTGTGTGTATATAGATTGCTTCACTAGGATGCTGCCATGCCCAACAAGGCTGCTCTGCGAACACCAACTTCATGATGCTGATCAGAGAATCGATGGCTGTAGGAACTCTTGTACAAAGCTACCGAGTTGTGAAATTTCATTTGTTTTATTTATCACAATTTAATTTGAAGACTTCATTATCACCCTGAACATGTGCTCGAATTTTGGTTCAGAAGAATCTAGAATATACACATCGATAATATTATCATGCTAATCTTCAATTTTAGAAGATTTAAAATTTTTGGCATGTAGTTGTAGTTTAATTGAACCTTTATCAGTTTATGTAACGAGTTGTTCATATGAATTTGGAGACTCTTATTATTTTTTTATCTAGTTATCTGGTAGGTCGCATTCAAGTATTATTGAGTTTAATAGGTAATTTTTTTCCAGATTTTTTGTGGCAGCCTTTGAGAATTAAAAAAAAAATTATTGTGCAATCAATGAAATGTCGCACTTAGCTAATGATTTTACAAGGAAAAAATAAGATGAAATTCATGTTTTGAAGTAAAAATAGCATGTACTTCCCCGCGCGATGCGCGGGGAACATATTATTATGACATTGATTACACTAACAAATTTTATTCCCCCACCCGATGTATAGGTTAATATGACAAATCCATTAAATTCGATATTTATATATTCAATAAATTTAATTAAAATGAATTATTAAACATTATAGCAGAATATATTATACAATATTTATCATTACATTCTCTATAAAATATAAAGAAACGGAATAGATATATTGCCATAAGATACAAGAAAATAATATCCTTGATTCATATTTATAAATTTGTCTTAATTCATTTGATGTCAATACTAGCTGCATACTTTGACCAAAAATATCAAATATAAACAATAGAAGTTGAGAAAACTCTACCTCTACTAACCTGCTAAGAGAGAGAAAGAGAAATGCATATAACCATACCAACCTTAATTTAAACAATTCATATAAAAAATTCAGCAACAAATCAAACTGGATAAATCTTCTAGTCATATTTCCACTGTGACTGTGAACATGAATTCTTTGGGAAAACATGAAGTTGCTAATCCCAATTACCAACACACCCTGAGAATGTTGCTAAATTACTTCAATGCCCTCCTTGTGATAGTTGATACCATCAATGGGCAAGTAAAAACTGAAAAGATCAGGCTTGATTAAAACAACAGAGATAAGATCTCAAGCTGAAAAGAACAGGCCAAGGAAAAGAAACAGAACGGTTAGCATCTATAAATTATCCCTGTAGAAATGAACAACAGGAAAGGAAAACTAATCAAATAGTTATACACAGTGGAATGTCTTACAAGCTCAATATCCTGTCGTGAAACCTTTTGGCTCCCATTGCCTGAAGCAGATGCTGAACCAGAGTCTGTAATGGAAGCATAAGTAGTATCATTGTTAAGTTGCTCACTTTTGGAATCATGAGATGCTTGAGTTGAGGGTTCTTTTGGGCTCTGCAATTCCATAAAACTTCTATTTAGCTTAAATATAAAATCTACAGTGAGCTATAAGCATTGACCTAGAAAATTAAGCAGACAATGCATCAATGAAAAAGCATAAAACTGTGGGAATGTGCTTATAATACTGAATACAAAGGGATAAAAGTTTGCAAATATCTTCATTCTTAGAGCATTCAAATGTCCATACTAGTTTGCTAATTTGCTTTACAAAGAAGCGTCAAATAAATGAACTATAAACACATGGGAGTTTATGTGCTTTGCATCGACATAAATGAAACTCCACAGTTCCTTTGGTTTTGACAAAAATGTGAGCAATTACATCATAATAACTTGATAGTCTCTTCCCAGTGATGTCTTTACTGTTGATGTTTCACATCAATATAATCTAAGGAGAAGAGATGTTTCAAGACATTATGGCCAGCTAAATCAAAAGAACAACAACTTTGCCCAGGCATTTCTTTTGTAATGATTTACATGCTGTTGCACAATCGTTCTATGCCATTTAACCTAATCATCCCCCAAGAAATCCTTGGCTTCAGACATAATAATACAGATGATAAAAACACCAGAACTCAAATCAACCAGAAATTAAAGGGAGAGAAAAATCAAACACCAATAACTCTACAACTAATACAAGCAGATGGTTTACCTCCGTACCGATCTGACAATATAATGAATATTATTCATGAGAAATAGATGAGTCAAAGCAAGATCTTTATACTGCTTTGATTTCCCCTCTAAATTGGTTTGCAGAGCATGCATTATTCGCATTGTGACAGAGGCCAACTCCAAAGTTTCATCTCTCTCAACAAATTGTTGGAAAAGCTGCTTCAATGTGGACCGGTATCAATAAAAGGTTAAGTGGAAGCTAGTCAGAGCAAATCAATAGGTTGCAAACAAAATAAACAAGGACTACCAGCTTCTTTGTAATGTATGCAAACAGCCAAGAATAGTTTATACAGTATGATACAGCAACAGAAATGCAATCAGAAGACAAACAAAGATGAACTTACTCGAATAAAAATTTCACATAATTAATCACATGGCTTGTCAAAGGATGGACAGTTCCATCTGTCACAGCAGTTTTTGTAGCATCTTTCTCAACTGCTTCCTCAAAATCTCCAAAGGTCTCTTGGGTAGTTTGAGCAAGCTGTTTTGTCAAACCCAATGCAACTTCTCTGATTTCGGTCCAAGCTTTGCCTTCAAACAGTGTCTCAATCTGCAAATCGTCATAGGATTTGATAATAGACTATAACATTATCGCAATATACTTCTTGCTTGCGTAATGACACATATTGCACACAACTTTGCCAAGCTAGCAATATGACTATTACCATGGCAATTCTAATTGCCAGTGACTATAATGAAAACTTAAGTTTTCTATGGAGAAACAGAGATTCATATGCACACTATCTCTACCTTTGAAGGAAGAATGCCCATGGAGGATGGTGGTTATAGAAGATCAATCCATCCAATTCAGTCAGGATGAAAAAGCTTTACACCCTTACCCAAGATTTCTTTAGTGAGATTTAGGATAGAGTTAACATTAAGACAAAAGATAGTCTTATGAACTATAAATGTAGCAATACTTCCATCTAACAATATTAAATTCAAAGTATCATTAAATCTTGAATTTTTTCAATATCGATAGTTTTTTTAAAAGAAATTTCTATATGATAGGAGTAGCTTAAGTGTCAATCAAGTGTATAAGAGAATATAACTTGGTGGACCATGGCTTCGTTTGTTTTGCCCGTTGGCACAATGGGTGCGTTTACCGAGACACTTTTCCTCTCACATAAATTGCCTCGGAATCTGTGTCCGTTTACCCAACGGGCTATCCAAACGGAGCCCATATTACGTCAGAGTCCACTTACAATCCATATGCAGCAGTGTAGGTATAGCAAAATCCATAATAGATATCAAAGCACATACCTCTGAACAAAGCTCTTGCATAATTTCATACATGTCCAAAAGCACAAATAACTTTTCTGGTGATCTCTTGCTTTTAGCAATTGCTTCTCCAAAACTAAGTAGCATAGAGACACTATTTTTAGTCACCTCAGCAAAACACTAATCGCTGAGTAAATCAAAACCTTCAAATATTTGATTGCAAACTTTCCGCTCACCAGTGAATAATAATTTGACCTGTTAGTATAATTACATATTTGAATGAAAATTTATTCCAAGAAAAAAAAATATACAAATGACAACATATTTATCGTAAATTGTCAGTATAAATAAGACAATATCACCTAACAGTTATTCATGGGATCATGAGTTGATTAGGACTTCATCATGCGAATTACATTTCTGAATTGTAGCCATAATAGTTCTTCTGATTTTTCACCTTACAAGTTTTCAAGGTAAATAACAATAATATATATTATTTTTTTACCACTATTCTGGTAATGCTATACTTTTCACCAATAAGAAACACAGCATCAAAAAAGAAAAACCTAACTGCTGTAAGATTAGAGACCCAATAAAAAACCAGGTTGGACCTGAGATATCTGAGGTAGGACAAGCCTAGGAAAACAAATGAAGATTGTACTTGAGGCTTCTGAGACTCAAAAGGCATAAGCCTTAGAAAAATAGAGTGGGGCCCATACGTTCACTGGACTCAGAAAAAGAAGAAGGATAGAGTGAGTTGGGTTCAGTTACGTTTGAGAGGGAATCTTGGAGATAAGCTTTGATAGAAGTTCCACATCTAAAAATCTAAAAATGATTACAAAAATGAATGGCATAAGCTTGTTGCAATCCTAACAGTCAACTAAGCTATTTTGATAAAATGGACAAGCCCAAATACAAGAGCATACCAGAACAATCAACATAAACACTTTGGTAAATCCACTGCTTATAGCTATACGCATGACAATGCATTCACCTAGAAAATTAAGCAGACAATGCATCAATGCAAAAGCAGTAAACTGTGGGAATGTGCTTATAATACTGAATACAAAGGGATAAAAGTTTGCAAATATCTTCATTCTAAGAGCATTCAAATGTCCATACTAGTTTGCTAATTTGCTTTACAAAGAAGCGTCAAATAAATGAACTATAAACACATGGGAATTTATGTGCTTTGCATGAACATAAATGAAACTCCACAGTTCCTCTGATTTTGACAAAAATGTGAGCAATTACATCATAATAACTTGATAGTCTCTTCCCAGTGATGTCTTTACTGTTGATGTTTCACATCAATATAATCTAAGGAGAAGAGATGTTTCGATTGACTAAAGAAAATAGTTTCTCACAGAAAACTTGATCTAGGCCCAAAATTTTGAAGAGAGATGACATACATTCTAAATAAGGAAAAAAATCATATAACTAATTAATAGCATAAAAGGAGTATGATGACCGATGAGAGAACCTGTGAGTTCTTCATTAATAGCATAAAAGGAATAATCAATTAAATTAAATACTCTCTCGCTCAAAAAAGGAAAATAAACAATATAATAGAAACTTTCTAACAGAAACTTTCTACAGCAAACAGATACACAGCACTGCATATGATGTGAGCACCAGGACACCTTATTCTCTCCCTTTATTGCATCTGATCTCTTTCCTCTCCAATAATCTTCTTACATTTTGATCAAAGAAGAAATTATATCGATAACAAACGATATTAAGAACAATATCGTCAATAGATTGTAGCATTAAGAAAGAGGGTGCTCTCTTCCAGGTATAGTGTCACTTCAAATGGATCCCATCAGTAGCCCTTTAATAATGTAGCATTCTTCTTAATTATGTAGTATAAGAATAGAAGCACACATGTTACAAATTAAAGTAATGAGAAGCATGAAATGAATTTGTTAAAAGCATTTCATTGAAGCAGGAGATATGGAAGATTTACTGATTGAGGTACTCCCTTTATTAGATAAGCAAGACTAACCTCATTGGCTATACATTGATATCTTTCATTCAAAATATAAAATGATTTATTTGGGCTAGCAATAAGATTGTTGAAAGAAGTTCATCGGGTCATGAATGTGTATTTAAGGAAATGACCATATGCCTGCATACTGCTTTGACGACTCTTGGAATATCTGACCAATATACATCTATATCAAAATAACTATATGTTTGACCTGTAAAATTTTTAAACAAAAATCAGAAAAACACCAATAGTCAGATATTCCTAAAGCTAAAAATAATAGAGATGAAATAGATGAAATTAAAAATTTTTAAGTATTTTTTCATCGGCATTTACCCTTGTAAGAAGCTCTCTGTTTTCATCATCTGAAACCCTTAACTCTTTCCTGAGCTCAGTTATCAAGCCTTCCTTCTCCTGATGAATGCATGAAATAGTCAAGATAAACCTTTAAAGCAGGAAAGGTCAAAGATAATATAAGAAGTTAAGGAAGAAGCTAAAGCAATAACCATGTAAGAGCACCAGACTGAGCTTTGAAAGCACGCAAAACAGATGAGTATGCTTCTTGCTCAAGTTGGTGAATTTGAGCCTCCTTGTCAATGTACATTATGAAATGTGGGACAGAATCTACAGCAGATATTGCATCACCAGAAATACATCTAGCTCTCGGAGTTCTGTTTTGATTTAGTAGAAGATGATCATTATCAATAATCAAAGTTTTAATAACCAAAGATGATCATTATCAATAGTGGAAGATGATCATTATCAAAAAATTTCCCACTGCCCGGAAGTGGTAAAACAAAATATAAAGGAATAGAATGTTAAATAAGCTTTGAGACAAGGTTGCTGAAATTGACATTTTACTAACTTCCATATTTCCAGAGTAAAACAAAAGAGGTACAAAGTAAATCTGATCAACAAAATTCCCCATTTTTCTCAGGCTTGCAGAGCAACGTACAAACAACTCACTGCTCTGCCTTTATGAAATGAGGAGCCAGTAGTTTCGAAACTGTGAAACCATGGAAGGAGTCAGCATCGAAGAGTTCTTTCAGCTTCTCATCACAGATTATTTTCCTTTTGTCAGAAGGATCAATGTTTGACCAAGAGGTGTTTGTATACTTACAAGCTATGCCCTGTTTGCAGAATAACTTCAGGAGCCATACAATATGGAGTACCCTTCAATGATTTTGCACCATCCAATATCCAAGGATCCAAATTTCCCCAAGAGTGATTAGATAGATCCTCCAGGTACAAATTCCAGAAGGATATTCACGGAATCCTCCCCCCAGCAGTCCCCAAGTATCGCTGAAATATTAAAGAATGAAAGAAGTTGGTATTCACTGAATCAGATAGGCAGCGCATTACGGGCATAATAAAAACATACAGCAATATTTGGATGTTTAAGATTCTTGAGAAGCTTCATATAATGGGGAAAGATGAACATTAGATGAGCAAAAATGAAACCAAGTACCTGCTTGGCAGCAAAAAGCTCCCTGCAATCAAGGTTCATACCCATGTAGACTCGACCAAAGGCACTTCTTCCGATCAACTCGCCCTTCCGCCACCGGATCGAAGGAGTATTGTCCTTGGGAACCGACGGTAGAGCCCTGACGCGTGGCTGAGAGAAGAGCCCGATTCGTGATTTGCGAATGCTGGAGCAAATCTTATCAACCAGACCGCCAACACCAAACCCTCCATCGTCTCCGCCTGGGCTCCTGAAGACCAAGGATCGGCGAATAGAACCCAGAAATTCTTGCATCGGGGCAAGAGGGTTATCGGGCAGAAGAAGCTGCTAGAGTCATCGGAGCCTCTAGAGCAGTTGTTTTGAAATGATCGGAGCCTCTTGAGCCATGTAGTCTAGGGGTAATCTCAAAATTTGTGGCGGGAGTCGGAGGTTTTGAAATTTGAACCTCTGTTTTTTTTAAGGGCCTGTTTGGTTGGGGGGAAGGGAGGGGAAGGGGAGGTTTAATGAGGCCCTCCCCTTATTTGGTTTGAATTTTTTGGAGGGGAGAGGATGAAAAATAATCTTCTCTCTCCCCTTCCCTCCCTCCCTTTTTAATCCCTCCAATTTGGGGGGTTTTAGAGGGGAATAAAAATATTAGACTAAAATACCCCTAGCATATTTTTATTATTCCACTGATGACCTCGTCTCTTTTCGATGAGTACGTGTTTCTCGAAATGGAATCATGCCTAGATCTAGATTTCAGACCGGTGGATTCGAAGGCCGAAGCTCAAAAGCAAAACAATTCCAACGGCGTTGTCCCAGTACAAAGCAATTCATTACATTTCAACCTTGATTTTTAACTAACGCAAAGGAGTTTAGGCCTCGTCGTCTTCCATGGAGGTTATAGTGATTCCATATGGGAAAGTGATATTGAACGGTTACAGCAAAGAGTGAATTCTATCATTTATAAAACTTTTTAAATTAAATGGCAGATTAAAAAATATGTAATTACTTATTTTATCCCTTTAACATCAACTTCCCCTTTTGCTCATTAATTATTTAAATAAATTATACGAGGAAACACCTTAATAATTGTTTAAATTAATTAAATAAAAGGAGAGATTAATTTTAATGAGTGAAAACTAATTTAAATAAATTGTATAAATAAATATAAATCAACATACATGGGTAAAATAGTAAATTGATTATTAAATTCCCTCCCTTCCCCT